>LDDX01000276.1:0-254277 GCA_012184315.1 Arthrobotrys entomopaga | reverse complement strand
TTTTTTTTTTTTTTTTTTTCAACGTTTTGAAAATTTGTTTTCTGTTGCGCTGTGTATTTTATAGTAGTGGCGGAGGAGGTGCACGTAGACAACTAGATTGAGATATGGCTCCCATTGCATCGGGTGGTCTTGAATGGTATATTAGTAGCTAATTATTTCTAGACGTGAGGCTTGCGCTTGGTGAATTGATATATTATATTATTATGTAAACGCACTACTATAGTACTAGGCTTTGGATTGAATTATAGGTGAGTACTTAAAGTAAGTACATTATATTATTATATCATATACTCTATCTAGCGAGTAACTTTTTGTTTCACTTGGAATCGTTACAGTACTGTTCGCCGGCCCATCTTCGGCGCTGCGCGGCTGGTTTACATACAAGACAAACCCCATGACATGATATCGATATGGTATATTAATAATTTAATATATTATATTATACTGTGGCAAAACGCATTCACGAGTCGAGTCGAGTCGAGTCGAGTCAATACTTGACTACTTAAGTTAGAACGCCTCTTTGATTCTTAATTACTGCACGCGGAGAAAAAAATTTAAAAGCTAAGCGCTAACTTCCTTGGCAATACTATATTATATTATATTATTATTATCAGAAGGATTTATAAAAAAGGGGCCCGAGCGAGGTGAGGGGGTGATTGGTGGGGAAAATACCAAGTTTGCCTTTTGCTTTGCGAGCTTGGTAATTAAGTACTTAATTACTCGACAACTTGGGGTCTGCATGTCTGTGCCGTGGTGTAAGTGGAGACAACTGTACCGCAATATGCATGTCTTGGATTCTGTCAATGCGAGGCCTGGTTGCGGCGAGCGAGCGCTTCGGCTCCTTTCTGGCCATGATGTATTGATAATTTATAATCGTGTACGGCACAAGCTTTGCTATATGTATAGAGCGGCCTCTTTTCTAGTAAGGATTATCTGATAACTTGCTAACTGATTGAATTGCATTAATCGAAGAAATAAAGTAGGTATAAGTTAATAACTTCTTTTGTTTTATAGGTTATATGACATATGCATATCTGACAAGGGAATCAAAACTTTTAGTGGTAATTTCCCTTAGTAGCTGCGAGGGAAACCTCTGCAAGCTTGGCGCAATTGGTTTTCTTCGGAAGGATAAGCTCTGACAAGCGCCTCACAGCCATTGTGGTCTCGAGTCTTAGACCCGCCGCCCTGCCTTCTGGAGCGAGTCCAACATCAGTATCTGGCTCTCATGTTTATTTTTGACCTCCTGTCGACCTACCAAAGGCGTTAAAACCCGGTTTTCAACCGTTCAGCCAATATCGTGAACCCTGCATCTTCCATCTTTTAAGTATGAAGACTATAATGTTGTTTGAATAAGTTTTGAGTTTTTATAGAGGTAGAGTATTCTATATTTTTGGATATTAGATATGTAATGATCTTAGCATCAGGAGAGAAACGCAATCTAGGTTGATACTAACAGTCACCGTGCATTATTCGTAAACCAACCGCATTATGAGCTTATTTTTAGTGGTACCGTAGATGCTCTTATACGAAATATAATATTTCTTTGTCAAATAACGGTTTCAAATATGATCTATGGCTCGTGCGAATTTCTCTACGGCTCTTTGGGCGTCTACCATGTTGTTAGTAATGCATCTATAGAATTTGGAATCTTATATATATATATGAATGTATATATATTATTGAAGAAATCTACTCACATGCGAATTCTCGTGATTGTTTCACGATACAGCTAACGTCATCATAACTCTCTCCTGATCTTCCAACTTTGAAAAAGTCCTTGCCGCTCTGTTTATTTGACTCTTAGTCAGACGAAGTATTCCAAAGAGACTGGGGCCTTTTTTTTCGAGTTCTCGATGAGAGTTGTGCGCCCTGCACCACCTTTGCCTTCATCTACTCGATCTGTTAGAGTTAGCTCGTATTCGAATATTCTATATTCCCAAGTGAAACCTACTTTCGTCTGGTCTCGAAACCAAACCCTCCCAAGAACACCCTTGGACCACAGACTATCGAGAATAGTAGGTGTAATATGAGTCGGTCTCTCTAAAGCAGGAGCAGATTCGACCGTCTTGCAGTAGTTAGAACACCGGAAGGACCGTAAAATATTAGTAGACTCAAAGTGTCTTTAGGGGTTTTTGGTTTCGAGACCGGTAAACTCGACTATTTCTGGTTGTAGGGAGGGCATTATCATAGGATTTTGTGGTGATTAGGGTGGATTGTAGATGTTTGGCAACGTTATCATCAAGAGTATCCGAAAACTCTGTGTACGGATATAGGTCGTAGTAATGTTATATTAGTACTGTGAGTAGTATTTTATTAACGCTTCAGAAGTAAAGATATCTCGAGTCCATGTGTTCGGAAATTTCGGTCTTGTTGACGATAATACAACGCGAGTCTCTGGCTTTGAGGAAAAGGTAATAATGTAGAGAATATATTTGACGGCTGTGGGCCAGCGAAAGGCAGGCTGGAAACGAGACCATTTGACGGATAGATTGGGAGAATTTGTTCTTTTTCTCGAAAATGGAATATATATACTTGTTTGTTTATATTTATGTTGACAATAATAAGAATAATAATCAGTTATGGAGATCACAGTATTCGCCTGGCAACTAACAAGGTATGTGTGTAGCCGAGACTAAAGACAAGACTAATCTGATCCAATTGAATATTATATTTCGACTATAAATATGCATAGGGCTTTCGACCTATTTATATTTCTGTTGACGCTTTACAATCACATATTATGCTTCTGGTCTGTTACCCTAGAGATTTGGTTGTTAAGCCCCCTTCATTAAGTATAAAGAGTTCTATACAGCTGCTAATAGTTCTAAGTATTACATTGATACAGAAACTAGAAAGGCTGACTTGAGCCGACTTGTTAGGGTATACGGTACCTGCGCATCATGATGCACATGGCCATTGGGTCGAGGAAATAAAACTGCGAACAAGGTCATTTAATATGCTTTTATACAAAGGCAGAATAAAAAGGAATGTATGATTTAACTACAATTTATTATGGGTTATATTCCCCCATGACAAGGCTCCTACGGTATTGAAATAAGGATGATAATTTAATGCCGGCATGTCGTTGTAGACATCACATCGATGTGTGTTATTGTGAGTGTGGCTGATGCCGGCAGTTTGCCTTGTATCTGCGCCACACCCAGCCATTTCGGGGTTGTTGATGTCCAGCTGGAAGTGGAGACTTCCTTTCGGTTCCCACTTCCTTCTGTCCACCACACCACCACTTGGCCCCCTGCCCTGCCGCCTGGCGTACCGGCTCGTGTGCTGTTGGTACATACCGCTGCTGCGAGCTGGCGAAAGCTTGCTGGCTCGCTACAAATGCACTCTCAAAGACCTGGCAAGGCACGTAGGCACCTATTCCTTTCTTTCCTTTTTTTTCTGGGCGCTTTCTCGGTGCGTATGCGGCTGTTGGGAGATACTTACTATAAGTACTTGAGTACTTATATATGCACTGCACCCCGGCCTCGGATACGCTATGATGCGCCTCACTGGATTGGGTGAAAGAAGTGAAAGCACAAAAGGAAAAAAGGGTTTATCAAGGGGCCAACTGCACTAGTTCGAGGGATACTCTCGAGTATATACTTAAGTAACTCCGAAGTGCAGTAATTCTAACAAGGTATTTTGCATTAACTTGGAATCCCTATCGTCATTTTTAATTATTTTTTCTTTATCTCCTTCTGCTTGCATTAATATCTGTCTCTCGTCAACTACTTCGGTCCAGTCATTTGGCTTTTAGGTATTGTCTTGGTTTAAACTAACCGAACTAGTACCTTGGATCGAGATAGTTGCGGAACTGAGAGACAAAGGCGAGAGTGGAGAGAGTGGGAGGAGGTCTTGAGACATAGAGGAGAGCTAGAGCTAGTTGGTTACTTGCTTACTGGTATATTGACTAGTTGGCTTGGTCGAGCTCACTAGCGCTTTGGCTTCGCTCTCCCTCCCTCTCTTCGTGCCTGGAACATCTACAACCTCCTCGCTTTGACTGGGGAAAACGGTTGGATGGAACAACGGGGGGTCGCATAATTGTCCGCACAAACCGTTTCCTTGTCGCCTGGTATTAACGTTTATATATCTTGGTTTTGAAGGTATATATACACTTCTACCTCTTCTGAATCTTTACTTCTATTTTGTTTATCGATCAGTGCTTTAGTACCGAGGTACTCAATTTGGTTGCTAACCAAAATTTGACAATCAGAATAGGCCAATCTTCTCTTTAATTACGATCCTCTACATCTCGGCTTCTTTTCTGGCTTCGTTGCGATTCTCAATCGTATTCGGCGGAGTGCGAGATTACAGTGTCCTGCAATATTCGGATACCATTCATCTTCTCAAACGACAATATTCCTATACGATTTCGCACTTCCTTCTTATCACACAATCCTCAATTTACACATACAATATCTAAGAAGCAATGCCTTATATCTCATCTACACCCGAAGCCCTGGCCGCCCGCCTTATCGGCCGCTCCGACAGCCGTAACCCCGCGACTACCTGTCGTGGAATCAGCATCAGCACAGGTAAACCCTGCCGAAGGAGTATCGCTGCCAAAGGGCCAAGTGGATCCAAAAAATCATCATCTGCTACTCCTTCACAGAGTAGTCAAAGTAGTGGGGATGGAGGGGCGAATCCAGCAGAAGAGTTCTTTTGCTGGCAACATAAAGACCAAGCTGCGGATACGGTTGTGCTGCATAGGAGCGAGAGCCAAAAGTTGAGAAGACAAGAAGGGAGGAGTAGTTTGGATACTCTTGTGGAAGTTATCCTAGGCCCCGAAGCTGGTGAAGATGGAGTTGGCACAGGAGTAGGACCGGGACAGACAGAGGTTATCATCAGAAGGGAGACTCTTTTAGGAGATAACGAAGTTATGGTGGTCAGGAAAAATACGATTGTTAAGAAGGATGCAAAGATTGTCAAAGAAGCTAAGAAGAAAGGTGAGGGGAGACAGGCCGTATGGAATGCCCTGCATGGGCAGAACCAAGGGCAGCCTCAGGCTACTAGCTCTCAGCATCCAATCCCGTCACATGGGTCTTCGAAGCGGCCGCATCATTCTGTATCTGCCAATCGTATAAGCACGCAGAGTATGGGACCTATACAGGAAACCCCGGTGGATACCTACCCGCCGAATAATGAGCTAAAACAGCCTGCGGCGCACCACAGACCGCAACCGACAGCGAGTTACCAACCGCAGCGGCGGCCTTCGTTACTCGCGCAGCTGTTTTGCTGTCTTACTTTGGACGAATCTAGCCCGCCGCCGGTTAGACCCCAAACGCACAATCAACATCAACCTCACTCTCACTCTCACATGCAACCTGCGGTACCACAATATGTTCAGCACCCGCCGCCGCCGCCGCAGCAGCAGCAGCAACAGCAGCAGAATATGGCTGCATACCCAAACTTCACACCGTACACACAATCGCCACCGTTTCAACCCCCTCCACAAGCCCAAATTGCTCCAGTTCAACCGGCCCCTCCACCTCAGCTTTTGCGACCTATTGTACTATATCCTGAACTAAATCTACCTCCAACCCCAGTCCAAACAATCAGATTTTCTAACCCCAGGATCTTTGCCCCTCCGCTTCCCCCAGCTCAAACCATCTTCCCACCGAATATCCATTCCACCAACGGCTGGGACGATCCCGCAATTGAGGCGGAACTCTCCTCTTCATCAGACGATGAATCTGATGATGATACCCAAACTGTCATTATCCCAGTCGAAACAAGAGATCACTTGAACCCTATCCTCCCTTCCCATCTCTCCGCCAAAACATGCGCTCTGATAACCACCGAGATGAACAAACCGATCTCTCAGAAGGATATGCCGGGATACATATACATATTCTGGCTCAAGGACGAAAACGCAGCTCCTCCACCTCCCACAGACCGCACAGGAGCCGCGATGGGCCAGGTTCTCTCCCGCGGAATGCCAACACTCACACCTTCCGCTCCTCCATCGTCATTCCCATCAACACCACAAACACCGCCCAACAAATCCAACAGAAAATACAGCTACATCAAAGACCCCGGCTCCGCTGCCCTCTTCCGCGCTGTGGATGACGACTACTCTGAAGATGACGAAGCGACAAGTCCTACTGCGGGAAACAGGAGGAGTAGAGGCGCTAGTATCACGACCACTTCGACCGCCACTTCGTCGACTCCGACGAGAGAAAAGAGGGTGCTCTTGAAAATCGGCAGGGCGCAGAACGTGCAGCGACGGTTACATCAGTGGAGCCAGCAGTGTGGGTATAATTTACAGCTGTTGAGGTATTATCCCTACGTTCCTCTAGGGAATACCGAAGCCCCGGGGTCCGAAAGGGGTAAAAGTCCTACCCCGGGTACTTCTGCTGATGCTAGTGGTGGGGCCGGAGAAAGCGGAAATACTACGGCACAGTCGAGCGGTGGGAAGCCGGCGCAGAAGGTCCCATTCTCCCATCGCGTTGAGAGGTTGATTCATCTAGAATTGCGGGATGAATATTACAACAAACCGCACGTGTGTGAAACTTGCAAGAGGATTCATAAGGAGTGGTTTGCGATTCCTGGGAACAGAGATGGGGTTAAGCGTGTGGATGAAGTGATCAAACGGTGGTGTAGATGGGCAGAAGGCGTTGAAGGGGCGGTTAATAGACGAGAACAAGGGGTGGTCAGCGATGGGTTGGGGCATAGGAGGGGAGATAGTGGTAGCACTACTGGCGAAAGGGAGAAAGTTACCGGCGGGGTAAGAGGGGTGGAGAGGATGGTTTGGAGGGAAGGGTATGTTGAGGAGGAAGCGGTGGGTGATGATGGGGAGGATGAGGAGGGTAGGAGACGAAGGTTGGAGAGGGCGGAGAGAATGGGGACTTTTGGGTTTTTGTGATAATTTAATTTATATACGACAAATTGTATTTTTAGCGAGCATTTTTTCAAATTTCCTTGGTGGGGATGGTTTGTTCAGCGGATTGGGATTGGTGTTTCTTTGAGTTTCGTTTCTTTTCTGTTCTATGATGCTTTTTTCTTTTCCATGGCTAGGCAAGATTGTCAGGGTGGTTGGTGTATTTTGTAGAATATTATGGAAATTTCTGGGGGTGGTTTTGCTTTGCTCTAGATGTCTCTTTGGAGTTCTGTTTTATATTGAAAATACTATATAAACTTGACTGTCTCCCGCCTCTGCCCCTCTTCTTTCCATCTTTTTTACATGTCACTCACACTCTATAACCATGACTAGCAATGTTACTCTACACTATCCTCATAAAAAACATTCCTAACACTACAAGTCATTATGATAATACTGTATATAAGAAGGGATCGTTTAAACAAATGTGGTATTCTACGAAGGGTCAGTGTTCCCTAAAGTCATATCAAACAAAGCAAACCTGTTTTAAGACGCTTTTATGAAAGAAATATGATACTGCCGCTTCACTTTACTCTTACAGCTGGGCATGTGCCTCTAACCTCGTACCGAACATATCTCTGGGGAAGGTTATGACATAGCTATAATATTAATCTTCAATCTCACTGTCGGAAAAATTCTACCATGATACTACTTATTCTACGCCTAGCTGGGTATCGGTTACGTGAGCTGAATTTTTTTTAAAAAAAATCAGCCGCTTGATTCGATAAATATGATTATCATAACATACCTATGGTACGCACATCTTCAAAAATGATGTATATCATACCGCAGCGTACATATGGCTCTATAGCGGGTTGCTTATAGCTCGCGTATACATGCTCAACATTATATATAATTATAATTATATATATCAGAATTACCATATTTCCTCCGATAAACCTAGCGAAGGTCCTACTAGCTAAAAGCAAGGGACGATTATGTATGTCCCTTAATCTGGGTACTACTCCGATTCTAGGGAAAATGAAGTCGATGTAAACTCATACATTGATTATGTATTTCAAACTAAAGCATCTTTGCAAGAGAATGAATTCACAACACAAATTGTTATGATGAGTTTTATTCTTTAAATATTCAAAATATACGAGGGCTTGAACATGTCCTTTAGATCGATATCTCGAACGTAGAAGAGAACGAAGATGTATAAGAACATTACACGTTGAGCTATCTACAAGTGTTAACGTTGAACACTGAGAAGTTATAGACGCGTTGAAGAGCCATTGGTGCGGCATGACGATATTCTAGAGAGAGTCCGGTATGCTCCCTAGTTCACCGGAAATATTATACAGCCGCAATAATTGTAAACCGATCAAGTCAAATTAGTCAATGCGGAGGATGAGGATATGTCGACAGTCAAAAGAATAATATAATGCATCTGGTATCGTACCCATAATATATTTCTAAAAGTCAAGGGTATATAGCGTCCTATGGATCCAAGCTCGTCAACCACCAAAGCGCAATATATCAAATATCATGTCATGTTTATGTATTAATACGTATTTCTCATTTCGCTAGCGTGAACCAAATACAAAACAGGTATCAGAATATGTATTTCAGACATTTTATCAATCACCGGTGCACCACAAGAAAACAATGCCATCGTATTGATCCCTTGATTATTCACATTTGATTTAGGATCGATACTCTAAGGCTTTATATTAGATTAACTACTGGCTATGTCAACACTGAACTGCCAAAAATATCATGTGGGTACCCTTGCGAGCAACCTTTACATGGCACTACGTAATTCATCAAGGTCAGATATTTGGAAGTATATACTGCGCAGCGCAACTTAAAGCAGCGCTATGTTCTCAGACACTGCTTTGGAGCAATATAAATGTGTTATATAGGGCAAAAAAGAAAGATAGTAAATCCCATCAATAATGAATCGCGAAACCGTACGAAGAGTACCCAAAGATGAAGCTGGAAATGCGAATATATATAGGTAACCCTGACAGATATGTTCCTTTGAAGCTATATGTTCAGCTACATGGAGTCAGGACGCACCAATACACACCAGATATATATACGGAAAAAAAAACCAGACGATCCCAATCTTAATGACATGGAAAACGAAGAAGTTACGGTTAGCCGTTGGCGATTGAATACTTGTAAATCTACATATGAGTTATAAATTTTCTTTTGTCACCAACTGTGGGATGAGTGTAAGTCTAGACATAAGATCGATGTAGAGGATTAAAGGAACTTTTTTGCCGATGTTGATCAGGTGTATATAACATTAACCGCTATTTTTGAGCTTGGAGCAAACGAAATGACCGAATTTCTTATCACCAAAGTGAAGTAAGGGTATACGTAATCTGCACTGCGAGCAGTCATCTTAAAAGCTGTATGTTGACAACACAATATAAAACGTAGGATAAGATTAATCTAGATTAGTTTCGACCTTTAAAGGCTCTCGATCTCGAGATGTTGATTAGGAGGGGCTTTTAGTGATTTAAGTTTTGAGCTTTGGCTATCGGGGCGTTTGCTTGTATTAAATACTTAGCTATTCATTGTAACTATAATTGATTACCTTAAGTATTCAACATGGTGATGGAAAATAAACCATCTTGCTGACATTTAGCCTAGTTAACTCGCTTCTAGGATCTTAGGTGGCATTTCGGAAAGGCTCATTCCATGGGTCAAATTTTTGGCTAAAGTTATAAGTTTACCGCGGAAAACGGGGAAACGGTAAACTAGCACTGGTGGTGCTGTGAAATGTGCTTAGGACGGAATCAGCGGCAGCTTCTGAGGCTTAAACATACCAATATTAATATTTCTTAGATAAGCCAATTTTGTTTTCAAGCCTGAACACGTGTTTTGGGAGGGTTACGTAACCCGACTTAATGATGAGAGAATTAGTTACTAGAGTGTATATAGGTATATCGATATCGAATATTATAAGATTTGCCAATCAGAATGAGGTTCGAATCATATAGAGGAGCTCGCGCAGTAATTGGGGGTGAAAGGGAATGAAGTCGACCGTAGCCTGGCTAGCTGGATGACTCAAACTGAATCATTGTAACCGAAATACGAGGATAGGAATTTCGAACAAATCAGACTTTGATATGGGGATCCAGTAACTATCACTCTTATCCAATTGTCATCTCGTAGGTTATCTTGAAGTTCTTGATGGGGTGGGAAGCCGATGTTGCCGAAAAAAGGTTGTCAAGAAAAATAGCGACCGGGAGCCCGAAAGCTGTCTTACGTTTACATTTGAAACAAACGGATCTCGCATTGATCCGAACCAGAATACGAGCTCAAGCTCTACCGGGATCGGGAGCCTCATAATAAGCATACTGTCTTAGTCATTTCTCCCCCTTCGTTTGTTTACATCGGTTACCTATTAACTCTGTAGTGCTGCTGTCTTGAGCAGACGAGTTGTTCCACCCTTGCTCTAAACACAATCGAATTGTTGCAAAGTGGTGCCACAGGTAGTTTAGCCGCCGCTTCCGATCCTCGACGATATCCTGGACAAAGGAATTAGCAGAAATGCAGATTTACCTCATAAAAATAACTTGCTTACGAATAAAGAAACTGAGACCGCTGGTCTGCTCGTATTTTGTTCATATTAACTTGCAATGCACCCCAGATCAAAAGCTCCCAACCCTGCCGTCTAAACTCCAATATGGCTAGCTTTAATTAGCGGCTTTTTTGATTCGCTCACGGCAGATCATGGCCTGCTGTCAGTTCAATATAACCTTCAAGTCTCTTCGAGAAATTCTGTAGATGTTGAACAAAATGGAGATTTCCCCATCACAGGGATTCGATTCACTAGCATCGGTACCACCCATTGTGCATCACCATAACGTTAGTAACCTCGTGCTGTCAACCCAAATTTCGAATTCCGGATAAATATCATTGGATCTCAAAAGAATCGAAGCGTGATTGTCGGAACTGAAATTGTCCACCACCCCTCAATTATCTTAGTCAAGTATAATCTGTAACAAAAATTACAATGACTTAAATGCCAGTTCAAACTCAAACTCTAAAATTCTTTCAATGAGTAGTAGTCAATTGGATACTAATGCAAAATGCAACCGCTATCTCTGACAGTATTTACAATTTTAATTGCAGAGTGACATCTGCAAACAAAACGACCCTTTCTCTGACCCACATCCCACTTGTAACGTAACCCCTCATTGGGAACTCTTGGCTACAGTGCAGCTTGCATACTTGTTTCTCGGTAGTAGAGTAGTATCCATAGTGGGTCGTCGGTTTCGAGTCCGTTCCTTGTTCCGTATCTCTACCCGTCAAACGAGCGCCATCCCGACAGGACCCTAGTAGATTCTCGTATGCAAAAGTAGGGTTTATGTCAATCCACTTGGGGTCGCTAGGGTAGATAATAGCTCTATTTCGGAAAGGTTAGGGGTATAAGATAATGAAAGGTAGCACTTGTATACGGGAGACTCTTAGCTCGATGTCAACTAGGTCTATCCTACGGCTATTGTACCCGCAGAGTAGATAGGTCCGCGACGCTGTCGGCCGATAGCTTTCGATGCATCTTTAAGAAAACACCCTCTTAACTCCTTATTGAGACTGAAAGTCGGGATAAAAGAACTAAATGGTCATGGAGGTAATGGAGATCTTGCTGAGATTCATGATGTGGATGTCTATTTTGAGAAAATCATTAGATCCGTGGATCGCGGTTGGTTGGCCGGCTAGCTGATCGGTTTGCACTCGGAGCTTTCTCGCCGTGTAAGAGACAAGCTTAAGACCCAGCACTATTAAGTTTTCTATAAAATGTGTTTGCTAATATCCCGTATATGTGGGTTT
Organism: Arthrobotrys entomopaga; assembly: GCA_012184315.1. Classification (NCBI taxonomy): domain Eukaryota; kingdom Fungi; phylum Ascomycota; class Orbiliomycetes; order Orbiliales; family Orbiliaceae; genus Arthrobotrys; species Arthrobotrys entomopaga. The sequence continues at coordinate 242,603 of LDDX01000276.1, read as the reverse complement.
ACGGTTTCAAAAATTCTGAGAGGGATTATAACTGAATCCAAAGGTCATATTACATCGGAAAGGTATTCCTATATCCGTCTGTATATTAAGATATATCTCGTACTAGTATACTCAAGCCCTAGCTTGGCTCCTTATCGAAAACCTCTTAGCTGAAATATGTGTAATTGCATGTTGGGGTGACATTGGGAATTAGAATAGAAAGCCAGAAACATGTTTTCTAGCAACCCATATGCAGGTACATAGATACGTACCTAGTACCTAGGTACCTGGCTAGTGGTTCTCAAACTTGGAGATCTTGCAGAAATTTCCTTATACCGCTACATCTATCATCCAGGTGAACGGAACCGAAGACGAATTGTTTACATAATGCTGATATATCGACGTCTTAATTTGAGCACCTAGATTGAGACTAACCTTGAAAGTAGCTTCGAGGAGGCAGAGACTACCTTGGATATCCATTACTGCAAGCATTAACCGAAATGCTATGTAATTGTTATCTTCAATGCTCAGCCCATGTTCAGGCGTTGCTGCTCGTATTATAACAGGCCCACATCTAATTCCGCACCGGCACATCTATGATCCGGGTTCTGACCCCCCAGATTTGTGGCCTGTCCTGGCTGATTGTAGTCAATCCTAGACTGGGGGCTGCGGGGAGCCAGGTACTCTCCACACGAGTCCTCCGATTCTCTCCATTCGTAACGTGGGGACTGCCGGAAATGGCGGACAACTGTCCCGTGAAATATTTTCAATACAATTTGTTCTTATCGGGACCATCCAGGTATCCAGGATCCAGCTATCTCATAGGGTATAGAGAGCCTCAGTATCATTGAGACAGATATGTATAAATAGGAGGTCATCACGCCATTCTAGGTCATTCCCTCGTTCCATTATATCAACAGCAAACTCAAAGCTACTTAAGAATCAACCTTATAAACCAACTACATCCTTATCTTGAAATTATTATCAAGACTTCAACAGTACGTCGACCTCCCAAAAATTGAATGAATGATTGATGGCTAACGCATAGCCATATAATAGAACCTAAATTCAAAATGAAGTTCACTCTCGTCCTCCTCACCGCCATCGTCGGCCTCGTCGCTGCTAGCCCAATTGCTAGCCCGCTCCCACTCTACGATGCCGAACCCGAAGAATTCGCCAAGATTGAGAAGCGTCAATGCGGTTTCTGCTCAAACCACATTACCTGCTGCGCTTTCCCAGGGTATGTTGAAATTCACCCTTGTGATCATATCGATGATTGCTCAAAAAGTATTATGAATACTAATTTCTACGTTTTTGTAACAATAGATCTCTCGGATACTGCTACAAGTGCTAAATTCCCAATGGGTTCCATCTGGTGCCGTCCATGTATATATACTGGTTGTTGAATTGGGGGTACCAATGAAGATTTCTTCGAAGATGTATATATTTTGACAAATAAACACGGCTTATACGACATAATAAAACTCGGCCGTAAAAACCAAAATTGCCAAATATCTTTGTCTTGCAAGTTAGATCTGCCGTCCTAATCCCGCAAAGGAAGACAACAAATATCTTGACATAGACTATGGGATTTGTAACATGTTGTGCAATATGATCATATAAGAAAGACTAAGTAATATAATTTACTGACGAGGATTAATACCGACCACTGTTATTAAATTTTGCATGTCCGAATACGAATAAAGTCGCTATAGCTATCTTGTTTATCAGTGTGCTAGGTTTTTCTATTTATCAGCTTACCCTTGAAAAATTCGAACCGTTATTGACATCACCTAACAGGCGATTTTTCAATTTTCGAGAATTCGAATTAATGTTGCATGTTGGAAGTCCCGTTTCGGCTGTGTGTTGCACAGACCTCACAAAATTTAAGGTCTGATTCCAAATTCGTCAATTTCGCCACGTATACGCCATAACAAAGCCTGAATCTTATTCAAATTCGATATCTTTTCGTACGAAGAATACGTGTTTTTGGAGCTTGGGAGAGATTAGGGGGAAAGTCTTACTAGACGTCTCTTGCTGACACTCAAAGGTTGCATCTATTTTTATTTCGCCGAAGTAAACGTAAGAAATCTAGAACATAATAGGAGGCTAAGGGAAAACGAAATTGACTTTGATCAACCTGGGAAAAATACGCTCAACAAAATTCGAACCTGCCGAATTCAAACGTACATAGTAAGTGAAATGATTCACATATGTACATGGAGATACTGTGGTACTACGGGAGCGGTCTCCCTGGGGCAGGCTCCTGGGGCGATCTCATGGACACCATCTCGTATATATTTCTATATACCTGCAGAAAACGAAAGCCCTTCTGATCAGTCAAACCTGCGTGTCAGATGCTCAAGGTCATGTCGACCAGAGTTCGTGAAAAAAAAAAAAAAAAAAAACCCCACCACCCAACTTCTCGTTCGGGAAATGCATTTAGTTCGGCACATGCCTGCCGAGTGCGCCACAGGTTCCGCAAATTCTCGCTATTTGACTGGTAAATTGAGCCACTGGCCAAGAAAAGCGAAGTGGTTTCACGCTCTTGGCTGTCCGGGGATTCGCTGACACAGCCGGGGTTAGATTACGTAGTCTATTTGGGAGGCACAGGTGTTTCGTTGAAACATAAGGAGCAGCGAGTAAGTTTCCCGCCAGCTGTTCTTGGACTGCATATACAGTTTTTACAAGCTCGCAGGCTGGCTGTCAGTACTCCGAGTTAACTTGCTGATACGTCCAAGGCATCAGTGGCGGGTACGGAGTGGGCGCAGTTCCCCGGGTCTTGCTTCTTGCGACCTTTCGGACCTCAAATTGATGTTCATCCACATGAGAGGGAGAGTTTCGTGCATAAAGATGTGGATGCACTCACAGAATATCCCAGTAGCCCAGCGCCTGGTATCGAGGCTAACAGAATATCGAAATTCTGATCATCTGATATGCATGTTGGAACGAAAAGAGTGCATGCTGGTTCAGGTACTACCGTTTATTGGATCTTCTTCTTGCCTTAAGAGAAAGAGACCTGAAAGGCCTGGCAACTAACCTCGTCCCCGAGACTAGGTAACCTCACTTGGCGCCCCCCTGCAGCCCGCTTGTTGTCTTTTTTGATGAGAGGAAATTTGGACATTCCGCTGCCTGAGACGGGTGCAACTCAGCCCTTCAGATCCGAAGCTAACGAAACGTATAAAAGGTATTGCGCTCCCCGTTTCTTTTCTCCGAACCAGTTTTGCGCAAAAGTCATTTTTTCACACTTCGTCCACCCGTATTCTGTCGTCGTTTTGGTAGTAAGTTTTTCAGTTTCGGTGTTATGAGGGGGTTCCCGGCAAATTAATTTTTAGTTTCGCGCCTGCCTCACATGCACATGCATGTCGCTCAGACTAACATAAGCGTGTTGTTTTTGTAGTTGCCACCACCCTTTCCCTTCGAATTCTCGCGACTCCATCCATTCATCTCAACTTCAAGAACCCGAAGATATCTCGAAAAAAAACTCGATATCCCCTAATCCTCATCCGAATTATAGTCCTCAGATTCATATATCTCTCCAGTCAAAATGTCGTCGCAGGACTACTATTCGCAACAACAGCAGCCATCTTATCCCCAACAATCCTACCAACAGCAGCCTCCCAACTACCAACAGGGCTATGGTCAGCAACCGCAACAAGGATACTATCCTTCGGTACGTGGATTTCACGAATATCACGGGCCATCACGCTTGTCATACCATCTCAATAATATGGATATCCGGACGACTAGACTAACAATTGAGACTAATTTGTAGGATCAACAAATGCAATACCAGCAACAGCCACAATACGACGATAGAGCAAATCACCAAGGCGGTGGCGGTGGAGCCGCAGGAGGTTGTCTTGCAGGACTGTAAGTCGCGTAGAATCATAAGATTTTGATTTTTTCATTCGCGTGATGCTAACTTGTATGCGTTCAGTTGTGCTGGTCTCTGTGTCTGCTGCGCCTGTGACGCCTTCTGCGATTTATTAGAATGCTGTTTCATCTGCTGTTAAGAGGACGAGGAAGAAAAACAACCCTTAGAGAGGAATTTTTTTTTCGAAATAGAACCGCCTATTAATTGAAAATAAATCGATACACGACGGACCGTCCCGATTCTTGTCACCGGCGTTCATTACCAGGAGTTTTGGCAACCAAGGCCCTTCTTTTTGGATGTTTACGTCCTGTATTTATCTGTTATAATAATGCTTACGATTCATTAATCAAAACTTCTTTTTAATGGAAATGGTTTTCATTAATGGGAACTATTTTGGGGGCCTTAATGTCCGTTTGTTATACCCAACCTCAGTCTCCAATGGTAATATCATACGTGGAACGCCGGTATTATTCCGAACCGTAGATTATCGGTGATATGCAATCAATAGCGGATTCGCTGAAAGGTGTTCAGCATGGCCCCAAGACTATTCAACATGAAGTCTCTAACCGAAAAGTTACACAAGGTTACATCTTTGTATTTATCAGTGGCATGTGATTCTTTGGCCGGATAGTTAACCCGTAAGCAAACAAAGCCGAGATCAGATCCGGGGCATTGTTCTCATATCGTTATCAAAGAATGAGCTAGAAGCAGCTAACTAGAAGCGGATGCCAAAGCCGTTGGTTGCCCTTTGAATTTATACCTGTTGTGATAATACACGAATACAACAAAGCAACCTGTCTACACTACTTGCGTTGATTTCCTCTCCAAACCTCCAACCTCTCCGCATGTATTCTCGAATCTATATCATCAAACAGCCACCGACTTTGAAGGTTCGGTTACTCCATACTATTTCTCTCAGTCTAACAGCCCCTCGTTCATCATTTGTTGCAGCCGCGATCGTTAGATCCTAGCCATCTCCGTGTCTCGATGGATATCAGAACCGCTCGCTGGCATCACAGCAGGATAAAGCATCATTTCATCACAAGCTATCTCTCCAAAGCTAAAGAGAAATACAAAAGACGAACTCCGCTTACTGTATGCACGGCTTTCTTTCTCGAAGAGCTCATGAGGTCGGAGCTTACATTGGAAACCAATATCATGCTGAACGACAAGGAATATAACAGCGATCAGATGATAGTTATGCCTTTCAAAATCCAAAGCATGGAAAGAAGCAAGAATGAAGACGGAGACGAAGACGATGGAGAAGAAAAATTTGGAGGTAGATGGAATTTATATATCATCATCCGAGGAGAGACAATGCTGTCACGGTTCCCGGCTGGCAGAAACAATGACGGGAATCTAGTCATACTATCAATAGGCGATCGAAATACAGCATGCGAAAAGGCCATCATCCAGCTACTCTACGAGAATTCAAGGTTATCTCTGCCCAAAGATTGTCCAGCTTACGGATATCATATCAAGAATGCGAATGAGGTCTACGAGAGGTATTTGTTACCAAGTCATACCCGGTATTTGGACATGATCAAACCAAAAGAGAAGAGACAAATTTGGAAGGAAATTTGGAAAGTCATCGGTGTAGTAGAGGCTTTGATAGGAGAACCAACGAAAACGATTGCAGACATGCTCAAAACCAATGGTGAGATTGCGGCCTTTGAGATCCCAACATCGTCGAGATAGCACAGCATTTTGTGTTGTATGCTGTTTCTCTTTCTTTGGTAAGCAGGTGCACTGGCTAGTATATTATTCATTTCTATATCAGCTTTAGATGGCCCGAGCTAACTTGCAGAGGGACGGAAATGCTACAGGCCCGATTTGCAATTGCAGGGGGGGTTATGCGACTCGAACTCTCGAGAGCCCTTGAAACTCGTTTTGGATACATATTTTATGATATCTATCGCACATCAAGTTGATCAAGGTGAGCTGTGGTGTCAGCAACTTTAGTGGACAGTTAGCTTACGACAGTAGACTACAGATCTACACGTAGACAAGAGCCAAGACGTCCTGGTAGCAGAAGTGACTACCATCATACACAGTGCGATATTATTTGTTAGTGGACCAAAGCGGCGCTCTAGTCGAATAGCAGATTGCTACATTCGTAGCGCGATGCGCATGTCAATAACGCGTACCTATCAGTCAAACACGGAACTGGAGGCTATTTTAGTGGTGGATTCGCTAAGAAAAATCGGTACTGGTTAGACTGCTGTAGCCAAAGCGTCTCACGTCTGCAACTGATCAGATAGTTGAAATAAAGTTTTATCTCATTTTGTTTTTTTTTTTTTTTTTTCTCTTTTTCCTTTTGAGAGGCAATGTAGATATCTTCGTCTCGCATCATTGGGACATGTATCATTTGGATATACGACATTGTACTTCTATAATATATCCTTGTTGAAACTAAGTATAAATATCAGTGAATTTGATAGCAACTTAGACTGTTGAACTTGTTAAAGAGTAATAGCAAAGAACCACAAATTTAAACAAGCGCTATGTATGACAAGTCACTCACCTCCCCGTCTGTAATTATTGCCATGATAGCCTGTCGTTCTATTCCGGAATATGTAGGGGAAACTTTTGGCAGAAGCCCTATCCTCTACTATATGAGGCAATATCCCGTCTTCCAAAGCTCTAGCAAGCTCTGTTTTCCCTTTAGGTTTGATGTTGAGACATGCGTCTTTGATCTCGTCAAGATTTGTTAACTTGCCGTAGCTGCGAGTACCTTTGGGTTCTTCGTGGTTGATAAATCGTAGCAATATGCCTCGGGGTCCAAGCCTAAGGGCCCAGTCACCCACGTATTGCAGTGTCCGGACGAGCGCCTTGATGCGGCCGTCAACCTGCATAGATCCACTGTCGTCTAGGACCTTGATCAGTCAAAGGGGTTCCAGAACGTTCCGGGTAGCAAGAAAAACCTACCGCAGACAAAGTATATGTCATAAAGGGGTGAATGAGCTAGATCAAGAAGTTCTCCTTTGGACAAATTCAAATTTTCGCCAATTTTTTGCGCCTTATCAGCGACCAGTTCGGCCATGTGCTCTAACTCTTCATCTTTAAAACTGTGAGGCCCTTTGTTTTTTGCGACGAAGTTTTCTAGATCGTAGAAAGCCTCCTTCGGATTTTTTGGCTGTCCTCTCAGGGTAAAAGTTAGCTACACTCTTATCAAAATATTAAGATACATGCCTTTCCGTCGTTTATAGTCCGGGGTTTTTCTTCACGTACGTACCGCGCGGTTTTCGTCGCTGCCAGGTCTGCGTTTAGGTTTTGCTCTTTTTAGGTTGTCGTCTGTTTCTTCGGCGGCTGTTCGGATACAGGTAAGCAGGTCCTCAGCAAATTCAACGACATATCGGTCTGACAGTCCCTTTTCGGCCAGGTGAAACGCCTCGTTTTGAATGTAAATACTAAGGCTAAGAGTTTCCCTGTCAAAATCTATCTTTAACTCATTATCAACAAATTTAAGCTTAGTCTTCAAACCAAGTTCACGCAGTCTATTCGATAGTTTAGCAACATCATCCTGGGTGGGGCGATGCTTTGTCATTATACGAAAAGGCAGAAGATAAGGCTTAATCAAAACAAGAGGAGGTAAATTCAAACCCGCGGAGGCGATTTAGGTTAGGCCTACGAAGGTTTTATTTCTATAATTTCATACAAAGAAGATTCTGAAGTTTTAAACATTTTATCATGATTGTAAACTAGACACTTGTGGTGGATATTTATACTTCGAGGATACGATATAGTCAGATGACTGCTGATGTGGCCCTTCGGGAAAGCAATTGGGACTAAGTTAATATCGCTAGACTAGTTGAATTCTATTATTACGATGTACTGCGACCTCACTTCATATGATGTGAGCCAACGGAGAGAGCCCGAAAAGCCAATCGAATATGATATTGAGACCCTTGTTTAGCTCGACGCAAAAGCTAATTCGCCATCTGGATCCAATCATCCCTTGGATAGCAGAAAACGTAACAGTTAACCCGTAGCGCTATAGCAGATAATATCAGTTGGATATCCCGAAGCATCCTAAAGTTACGAAAATCAAGCACTTCTGAGACCATGCAATGCAATGCAAGACGAGTCAACTCGTTCAAAGGACGTAAATATCCATCGCAATCACCATACGTACAGGCTAGCTAAAAGTCTGTGCCGCGCGTTTGCTTTGTCAAATGCAATCACAAGCTGTCGTTTTTGTAAAAGTTGCATCTACACACACACACATTTTATGCTATTACGGTAAGCCTTTCAGTAGCACCAAAATCTATCATATTATAGGCAAGCTACAAAGCTATATACACTGCATATTTGATTTGTTAAACGTAATTATAAGATATCATTGCATTCTTTCAAACGCCACATATGCATACCTCGTAATATCACGGTGAGCCCGCGAATGGCACGGAGACCCACAGTTATACAGTGGTCCCGAGCGCAGATTTGGAACTCGGAATTCGAAGTCTTTCATACGCGCATCACGTACCAGGCACATGCGCTAATACTGGAATGTTCTATATATCTTGAGAGCTCTGAACAATCGATCACCAACTTAAAACGCATATGATTTAATTTGGCTTAGCTCCATGTATTGATCAAAGATTCGATCGGATCGTAACGTATTTTCGAGCGAGTTTTGCATTTGGGAAAGGCAATGCACTGAGTCCGACAAGCCTTGGGTTCCATCTAGTAGGTTGGTCTCAGAAACGGCGCTTGCTCTTCGGCAAATATTGTAAATGGGTAACACTTTTTACGTAAATTTATAACCTGGTCGCTTAGTATTCCCCCAAAAAATCCACGAGCAAGTCGCCTTGGCCACAGCTGGGCTTTGATTGTGTGGCCTATGCTGTACCCTCTAACAGCACTGGTGATAACCCTAATGGGCCTTGAGAGTCTTTCTAATAATGAATGATAATATTAACTATAATGCACTTGGTAGTCGCCGCGACAAAGACTGGTCGTAAGCCTTTAAGAGAATCAGGACATTCAGAAAAATGATCCCAAGCATACACCTAAAGCTTATAAAGTGGTGATTCTGGGGCTACCGCCACTCACCTTGTCAAAAAAACAATAGGTAAGGTCCGCAATCCTAAACAAAAGGGACTGAATGCACCCAGGAAGATACTCGAAGCGATATAGCTAGATAGACGTCCTCGCCAATTACTCTCTAATCATCACCTCTAATGGTCCGCCTTTCACTAGTATTGTGGTACCTTTCACAGAGAACCAACAATGGCAGAGCCCTTTCGCTGAGCTTTTTGACCACAAGACTAGGCAGAGCCATCGTGCCCACAATAACATAATCCAAACTGATGCTTCAGCTACTGCCTATGCGGATCTGACAGTTTATCCCACACATTCGGTCAAAACGCACAAGTTTATAACGCCGATGATAACATTGTCCAGATTGACGCTCCTGCCATTTCAAATGAGCTATCATATACACAAATTCAAAATATGCAAGACCATCATGATCATAACAGCAATATTAGAATTAAGAACGACCGCCTTAGTTGTCACATCTAGCAATCTACTTCTATCAAAAAGTCAAAATTAACGGGAGCATCGCACCAATGATAGCTTGTACAGTACTTGGTTTAGACAGATATTCCATAGTATCTCTGATAGTTCCACAAGGTTAGCAGTATTTCTGATAGAATCTCAAATGAAAATAAAATTTCTCATAGCGGATCGGACAATGTTAATCTCCAAATGGCCTAAGGTGAAAGTGCTGGCGCCAATTTCAGTATTGGAGGCGGTGAGGTTTCTGGTGAAAACGCTTTTACAACGCTACTGATCTTTCCGACGATATTTCAGATGCTAGTCAAGACTATTACAAATACGCTACTAAAGTCACTATACTACCGCATTGTTCCATATCTTAACTGGCACTATTCGTCTACAAATATCGATACTAATCCTAGCAATAACCATACGACTGGCGAGCTCTTGCAATAAGAGATCTATTTTGTAATAGTATTTTTGCACACGTTATAATCCTCTTACCAGGTCCCCTCTATCGATATATATTTAAAAACGGGACTCTAAAGCAACCCGGTTAAGGTTCGATGTACAATTAATAAGCATAAAAATAGAAAGTACTTAAGTCTGAATCCAGTAAAAGGCATCTACATGTGCATATATACCATGCAAAATGTGCAAACCAGTTAAAATGAATTCTAGTTTCGTTCAATTAATTAAAATATACTCAGCGTTCAAAATATACTCAGCGAGGCCCCAGAAAGCTGTGAACATCGTGTTGTCTGGCGACCGAGACCAAGAAAGCTGTAAATTTCCAGTCTGGTTACGAGACTGGTAAATTCCAGAGTTTGTTCACGAATTCAGTGTGTATGGTGTGTGTTGTGCAAAAAAGAGACCGCCATTATGTAGAGGTGGTACCGATCGGCGCCCACGGGCAGGTGATAAGCTAATATCATTGCCTATCGAGGCTGTGCAACCACCAAAACGGAGGGGCTGAGAATGACAGCAACGTGAACAACTTGTTTGTCGACGAATCGAATGGCTACATTTTTCTTGCATGTTGGACCGGCCACCTGCAAGATCCGTGGAAGAAGGAAGCACAAGCGACTGGTTTGCTTCCCTGGTGCGAGATAGCTTCGGAGCAGAAGGGCTGACTTGGTTTGTATAGGCGAAAAATCCCTCCGACATAAGGCTAGCGACATGACAGACACCCTTAGTTCCGTTGATCTTCATTATTCGTACTTCCTCCAGAAGACCTTGCGACAGATTTTGTGACGACAGTTTTCTGTTTCTTCATTTCTATCCTCTACTCTACTTCATTTTTAAAATCCTCGTCGAGTGTTTTTAGTCCGAAGAGCAACTTCCCCTTAGTTATCGCGACTCCGCATCCTTCGGCAAAGATAAGGAAGCACAGCTTGCGAAAAGCTGAAAATCATCGAAGCTGGCGACCTACATTGAGATCACGGTGCTCAATGATGGCACACATCCTTCACGAGTAGAAGCGCCTTAACGTATATCGCACCAAACAACTTTCAATTCTGATATCAGAAAAGGCCACTGGGCCTAAACCCTGTGTCGCCTCATACCTAAAGTGTATGCCCTATACATTGAACGAAATTTCAGTCCAGGGAAATCATATTGACCGTATTGGATGAAGTATAGCATTGTAGCTTCAGTACAAGTTCGTGGATACCTTCGCTACGCCATCTTGATCGGTTCGCAACTGTAGTTCCAAGTTTTTCGGCACTGCAGTCCCGCACACGACCTCCACCTCGCGAGTCCCACCGGAGATGAGGGAGACCCACAGATTTTTGTCACCAGCCGCTAGATCCTTCCTTTAAACGCTTTCATACTCTATCTCGTATCTACCCAGGCTAGCAAGTTGTTTCGAGTTCCTCTTATCCGTCCGAGGCCATTCTACGCTTGAAAAGAAATCCTTATCCACCGTCCCTAGGCTTCGAAGCGTTTCGGTCTCTGCGAACATCATGCCGATCGATCAGATTCAACTCTTGGTGCAAGCCGGTGCAGGCAACTTCGAAAAGGGCGATAGGGTGATGGCATTCTTGTTATCAGAGAAAGGCTTGACGCTGGCAATGTTCGTCGCCATCGTCATGCTTTGGACATTCAGAGTTTTGTGGCGGGCATTTTGATATGACGACGATGCGTAGAATATATGTTCTAATGAATCTACAGGTATGCTCCTCGCTTCGTGCTCCTTATATCTACCATCCGTCTAACTAGGCCGCTCGAATATTGTAGGCTATAAAGATAGGGATTGTACGAAGTGGTACGAAAGGGATGCCGTGATGATTTACGAACCAATTACGAGTTTCTTCTTGCGACATAATTGCAACTCTTTTTCATCTTGCTATTGCGTATCCGATTTCTAACAAATCTCCGCTCTTACATATATCATGGTTCTTATCAGCGCCCCCCTTGTCAGAAGCGATCATTTTTCGAATTTATCGTGGAGCGAATCGACTATAACTAGCACCAATAGATGGCATGAAGCTAAGGATTATCGATAATTATCTCAGGGACCCTGTATACATCGAGCTAGTTACGATTATTCTATTCCTCAACCTCAATATATCCTTATAAACCTTGATTTTGTCTCGCCATCCATTACTTTAAGCTTCCCTAGTTAGGTAACTTTATCTTAGATTATGTAGTCCCAGCTCCCAACGATCAGCTATCCTTAGCGTCGCCCAGCAACATGTCAATCCCGTCTAGATCTTTGGCTTGGGTTTCCTGAGTCACTCAAGTTATACTCAAAACAGCAAGAGCATATATGAGATGTACAACCGATCCCCCAGAAATTTATTAGAACCATAACTTTCCATTCTAAGAAGTGATTACGGTATTTGATTAGCCTTTTCATCAAGGATATTCTGTAGTTGAATATTTAAAAGGTAGAGCGGCTTTGGATTACTGGAGAATCGTACGCTAGGATATACGTGCCGTATATCGCCAATGCGATATATACGATATGCCGAGTCATTTAATTTGAAGGGGATCATGATTTATGATCCATTTATTGCGTCGGACCTTATACGTAATGATATTCCCGTTGTGCCATTTGTTGAGCGTAATCAGGCGATATTTAATCTGGCGGATAGTACGCTGGCTGAGCTGGAGACCAAGGCTGATAAGTGTGGTTTTACGGATGATATCTACAAGCAGGGGTTGACTTTCCCACCGGGGGGATTGAATATTGCTGGTGCGAAGAGTGGGAGATTATTCTTTGGTCGAGTATGTATCCATGATTATATTTCTATGACTTACACTCTCTCAACAGGATTCGGAATGGAACCATTTCACTCGACTGAAAATGAAATTAAACCCATTTATGGGTTACCTTATAGAGATCGCTAGTGCCGCCGTTAGACTAAACCCCGCTTCAACATCTACCGCATCACAGATACCTGCCCTAGTGCCTGGCCAGCTGGGATGTTATCAAACTCTCCAGCGACGATTTCGACCAAAAGCCCAACCGGCGGAAGAAATATTTCAACCGACCGGAAGTACAGAAAGCCATAAATGCTCCAATAATGACGGATTGGGTACTATGTGGTAGAAAAGATGTATTTCTGTTTGCAACGTTTGACGATAAGTCCGAAGGCTCGGCTCCATCAGGTATTCTATCCAATGTCATTGAAAGAAGTGAGCGCACCGTTGTCGCTCATTGTTCTCATTGCGGATGGTACATTAATCGCACTCAATAATATGACTAGGCACGGGGTTCAGGGATTCACAGAGCGGCCGTTGAATAAATTCATAGTTCCGAATCGGGGAGAAATACTCGAAATGGGCGTGTGGCGCGAAGAGAGAGGGTTGACGTATATTGAAATTAAGATGTCTGGGCATATGGTGCCAGAGCGCCAGCCACAGGGCAGCCTATAGGCATTTAGAGTACTTACTAGGCAGAGTAGTCGACTTATCGAGCACGAGCTAAAAATTGGGTCTGTGTTTTCCATCTTATATAAGCATCTAGAAATATTCGAAATTGTAGTATCAAAACCGTTTATTGTTTTCTACGCACTCTGACGTATTTCCTAAGCTGCGTATGCGTGCGAAATCACAAAGAAAAAACAACTAGTGCTATAGCTAAGTTCTTACATAAACAACCTTATAACGAGCTCCCTTGCACACTGTCAATACCTAAGGAGTTCCTAGTTCTGATTCATCATCCCCCACATCTTCGTCTCCAACTACATCCGATCTACTGCCCTCTCCTGGCTCCTCTGTAGATACAAACCTATCAGCCAACTCTTTTAATGCTAATTTCTTATCAATAAACTCTACAATATCGAAATGCCCAAAGGTCATAGCTGACTCTTTGATCTGGTCGAGATTATCCGGCGCCCCCGCCTCGATCAAGATATTTGAAATGTCCAGTCTTCCTAGATCAGCGGCTGCGAACAGAGCAGTCGTATCGAGACCATAATTGTAACCCAAGTCGGCATATTTCACAAGTTCCATAACCTTATAAGAACTTCCAATAATGATGCTGAGGAGCAGTGCCATTTCTAGGCCCTTAGAACCATTTTTAGTTGTCTTTGCGTAATGTCCCATTATGAAACTAAAAGATTCCTCGTTCGAGAACCAAACTGCTTTCATGATAACGGTGTGGGATAATATTAAAGTTGGCTCCCGCGTTAAAATTAGTTCGATAACGTCTGCGAAGTTTTGGTGCACAGCCAGTGCTAACAGGGCTATGGTCTGGGGTCCCTCCATCTGTGGAATTAGAGGGATCGATATGTCGCATAACTTTCTGTGAAAGTTGCTATCCGAGAGACCTGCGCTCCATTCGTAGATATATGCAAGCTCATTCGTATATCTTTCGGGGCTCTTTTCGAGGTTAGAAAGGAATTTTAAACCAGTGCCACAGTCATAAGTCTCTGCGTATTTGGGATCTCCGGGTTTCGAGGCAGGAGTGACACCAAAAAACCCGTCTAACTTTCGAAGAAAATGTTCTCTAGAAGTCTTTTGGGGTGTACGACAATACTTTGATGTGACTTGTTGGATTTTACTCCTTGTTTGGGGGTTAATATTTGCAATTTCTGCAGTCTGAAAGCTGAATATCCATGAAGGATCCCCATATACCCAAAACACTCTCCCCACAGACGGAAACATGCGCTGAAATGCCCTTTCAAAATGTTTGGCCATGTCTTCGTCATGAAAACCTCCTTTCATATTGGTCTGTAAGTATCTATCAGTGCCTATGAATGACGTGACTACCTCAATAGTAATTTCAATCGATTTTAGAAATGCGGAGTGCATTTCAAGGCAAGTTTTCCAGAAATTAGAATCCCAGGTGGCGATGTCGCCATTAAGCTCATCACCAAGCTCAGCAATCTCAGAAACCATATGTTCACTGAAGAATTCGGCCTCATAGGTCCATGACATCCAGTCAAAGTCGTCGTCGTCCTCACCAGCGGAATCAGAACCATTGAAGAGAGGTTCCCAGTTCTCTTCGATCTTGGTTTGCTGTAGAATTTCGTCAATTCTATCTAAGACCTCATGCAATCCATTCTGTTCAAGTTGCTTCCTGAATAACTGCGGAAGCACGCTTTCAAGCTGTACTCGAGGCGATGACAACCAGGGTGTAAGTTCGACATATTTTAAGTTTGCTCCATTTTGTAGTAAAATCTCGATTGCTGTAATGTCTTTTTTGAACAAGGCTCTTTCTAGTGGTGTCTGGGTGTGTATTTTGGACCCCGGTTCTATCCTTAATGGTTGGTCTATATAACCAAAGAGCTTGGGTTGGCGAACAATTTCTCTCATCATTTGATGGTCCGACTTGAGAACTGCTAGGTATAGTAACGCTATCCTATCCTCCTTCTTGATCATAGATCTCAACTGCTTGTTTTGGATATGATGCTTCGCTAGAATACGGAAGCAATCTGTGCGTTGTGTCCATACGCTCAGTTCGAGCGCAGTTCCAAGTTTGAAACCACAGCAATCAAGATTCGAAAGACAATTTTTGGCCCAAGGAAGTCCTTGTTTTCCGAGATTTTTTAAATAATCGACCCTAATTGGAACACCTGCCTCAAATTGCCAGTACCGAACGCTGTCTATTATCCCATGACGAGTAATCAGGTCAGAGATTAAATCCGGTAAGTCTACCAAAACAGCGGTCCAAAGAATGGATGGTGTTAACTCTGATATAGGGCAAGTGGCAAGATCTAATTTTTGACCAAGAAGGAGATTGTACGCCGGCGCATGTTGATACTCTATAGCGAACTGGATTGCTGTAACACCAATCAAATGATTTCTTTGAACAGCTTCACCACTGTGATTATTCAAGATATCAAGGTCGAGAAGCATTTTAAGCACTTCTATATTCCCAGTCCTAGCGGCGCCGTAGAGTAGACTGACAGAGAAGTTTCGAACTACTGCCCCGAAGTCCTCGAGTGTCTCGCCGAAACTGTTCGTAGGGGCTGATTTATTAACGTCGTCGGTTGGAGAGGCTCTAGATTCTTTGATTATTTTCTCGAGAATAATAAGATTTTCTTCTATCAGCCCTGATTTTAAGAGCCTGTCCATGCACTGGCATTCGACAGAAGGTTCATCGATATTATTAGAAAGACGAATCATATACGATTTCAAGAAGAGTAAAAACTCAGTTGGCGATGGAGATTTTCCTATACTTGAAGAGAGGATGTCCGAGAGCCACTGAGCAGGGCTTTTAATTGGAACCGAGGATGATAGTTGTTTGACAATCATATTTTCCTCAGAACGGATGAATTGTGGTGATGCAGATACTATCACCGGCAACCTTGATTAGCAATATAAAGATAATAATTTTTGTTTATCTGTAAATTGGATTACCTTGGAATATCGGAGTAATCTGAGTTTCGAATGCCATATCGAATCTCATTGAGGGTGTGATATAAGAAAATGGGTTTTGAAATACGAAGGATGGCAGCCTTTCGTTACTTCTCGAGGGGAATTGTCCAATGGGTCCGAGGACCATGCTCGGAGAGGGGGGGTTATTCCGCGGAGGGGTCGAAAACATACTCATCCACGACACCATCAGGTCTGCCGAATCGTCTATGTGTAATGGAGATGGCGGCTGCTGCGCCGGCTGTCCCCATCCTAGTGCAGACAAGGATTCGACGGGTGAGGGAGTCGATATTTCGATGCGATCTGCGAGTCCAAGAGTAACTAATTAAGGCGTATCAAATATTAGCGAATCAAACTCAACTTGATAGAATTACGCAAGCTATCATTTAGATATATATTTTCGATCATACGATTGAACCTCACCTGCTTCCGTAGTATCTTCAAACCTCTGTTGGTGTTGCTCTAATGTGGTCTCAAAATGACGCGCTTTCTTTTTTTGGAGGTCGTTGTCCTCTATGATGCGTCCATCAACCCTGACTATAGTGTCTTTCCCGTCGGCTACCCTCTTCCGCTTCAGCGCTCGCGTCTTGTCATGTTTTTTTTAAATCCCCAGACCTCATTTACCATGTGGATATACTGTGATTTTCTGTTGTTCAAGTACAAGTATCGCAGATAATTTAAGTTAGCGGAGTCGGACCTTGAAAT
The DNA here is from genome assembly GCA_012184315.1 of Arthrobotrys entomopaga. Taxonomy (NCBI): domain Eukaryota; kingdom Fungi; phylum Ascomycota; class Orbiliomycetes; order Orbiliales; family Orbiliaceae; genus Arthrobotrys; species Arthrobotrys entomopaga. The sequence goes on along the minus strand of LDDX01000276.1, from coordinate 225,712 downwards.
GAATTTTGCAGTAAATACGGCACAAAACTTACGAAGCAGTGAATCCTCGCTCATTTTTTAATGCTTCGCTCACTTGATTCAAAGTCTTCTTCTCCTCCAAATACAAAACTTTGATGTATTCTTTATGTTCATCCCAGACATGCTGTTCAATTTTGCGGGTTATCCTCGATACTGGTCCTTCCTCCGCAGGCTCTCGCGCACTGCTTATATTATTCCTATGATGAATAGAATCCGACATCTTAAAATATTATATATTTTACCTTATCAATGTATCGATGATTGATATTTGGATGGCACAGTTGTGGGTTGATCACGTTGATATATATATCTTGAAATGGTTGGAATCCGAGTTAGAATTTCAATTGTATTTGAGGACTTCGAATGATTTCGGATGTTAGAAGAATATAGATAGGCCAGGCTGAAAGAATCAGATCTCACCCGTCTCCGATCCCGAATTTGCTGGGCGAGTTTTGAAATGTTCTCCCATATATTCAATGTTGCAGCTCCGTGTTTCCAGCCTTGCGACGCATTATCAATTGGCCAATACTAGGGAGATGCTCGCGCTCACCTTCGGCTAACTAAAAAGCGAAGCCTCATGCATGGAGTTTGGATCCTTCAGGTTTTGTCCTGATCCTCCACAGGGCGCAAACCATGTCCATGCATGCGAGAAAAGGCAGGCATACGCACGAATATGATATGATTGGATTCGAGGCGAGAATATGTAGCCTCGAATCCAGAAGATGATACCATGATAAGGTCTTGTCAGTCCTACAAGTACGGCTGAATAGATTTCATCGATATCAACCTACTTTTGGCTGCACAACCTTTCGAATAACCAAGCTCATCAGTGTGTCAAAAACGCACTACAACGCCGTTCGACTAGGTAAAAGAACTGGCTTCGAGACTAGTAAATTAAGAAACCGTTCCGGCAATCACGGCTGCGCAATGCATACACATTTACTAGCGTAAATCGTGCATCAGATGAGCTGATTGGCGGAATATATTGATTACTGGTGGAGAAACGCTTCTAGTTACTATACAAAATATGAACAGCTTTGTTGCCACTTCCAAGACGGCTCAAGCAAGATCAATCTATCGCTTATATTGATCAAATATATCATGAAAGGTACAGGGGTCTATTAGAAGACGATGACTTGACAACATTTTTGATTCTTCTTTTTTTTTTTTTTTTCTCTTTTCTAGTTTTTCATGTAAGTAGTTAACCTGAAGAATGATATAAAAGACACTGAAGTCTTCGCATAAAGAAAAAAAAAGGAAAAGTAGAATATCGAGTAGGATATTATGCCCCCACGTCAAGACAATATATTTATATGTGCTTAGTCTTGGTTTAAAGGAAATGGATGGTGAAGTGAAAAAAACGCCTATTTAACATGCGGACTAGCCTTTTTGGAACTGAAAACAACATTAAAAAGAAAAAAGAAATAAAAAAATAAAAAGAAGTGGTAACATTAATAATTTTTGTTCAGCAGTACAAAAACTGAGATTTGTAGCAAGGTAGTGCTGGTGGTAGTTTTGTCAAAAACAGAGGTTTAGCGAGTGACTGTGGCACGGTAGTATTAGGATTATAAAAAATGTGTATGAAATCATGGAAGAGACGCACACAGAGAGTCCAAAGAAAATGGTGAGAGGAGAATAGAATGAAGAAAAACGAGAAAAACACCAGGGAATCCAAAAAAGAATGAAATGAAAAAGTCCTCCAGTTTACCGTGACAAGGTTAGTTACCCTCATACCCTCAATGTCGAGAAATAATATTTTAATTCTTTCATATCATCATAACCTTCCTTCTTTCCGGGGCTTCGTTGAACTTAAATGCCCTTCGCCTTCTCTTGCATCCTCTTTATAGCGTCTCGGTGAACTTGGAGCATATCCCTCTGTTGGTATCTCTGGTCGATAATCTCTTCTCTAAGTCCTCTCTCCACCTCCTTTTGTCTCTCATAAGCGTTCATCATGTGGTGTTGCTGTATCATCTCGTTTCTCCGGCCGTGAACGTTACTCTGCTGTCGTGCGCTGATAACCTGGTCTTGAGCTAAAGATTCTCTCCATTTCCTGAGCATGTTGTCACGCCGATCGGCTGGCGCTTGCTGCGGCGGCGGTTGCGGGGCTGTTTCGACGGGGCCTTGCGGGACTGGAATGGCACCCATACTCAAGCTAGATTGGTTCATGTATGGGTTGTAGTTTGAGAGAGCACCGGGTTGCATTTCCATCGATGGGATTCGGCTAGAAGGCGCAAAGCCACTAATCATGCTGCCAGCATAGTTTGTGCCATTGCTGTTACGATGCGACTGATAAACTGAGGGAGTAGGCGTCATTGATTGACGGGAGATGAGGTTAGGTGAAGAGACTGATGCAGGGAATTGGATTGGCGATGGTTGTGGTGGTTGCTGGCCGGCCAAGATCTGGCCGTAGGTTACAGAGGGATCTTGAACATTGGAGAAGGCTGGTGCGCCTTTGAGCATGCTCACACGTTTTGTAAGCAAGGTTTCGCACATTGGCGGTGGGGTTGGTGTTCTCTGCTCACCCTCTCCCTCTTCAGCTGGAGATTCGAGGACTGGTTGTGAGACGATTGGTGAAGAGAATGGAAGTTGGCCAGAACGAGATGGAGGGGGTGACGCGACGACAACTGTGGGGATTTGGGGTGATGTTGGGACCATCATGGGGAGCACGGCTTGTGGTAACTGGACGGGTAAGGTTTGTGGTTGCATAGTTGGGAGGTAAACTGGCTGTTCACGGATAGTGCTAAGAGTATTGCTTCGACTGAGATTTGGAGATTGCATCGAATTGAAAGTGTCGCTCTTGCTGAGTCCGAGAATTGGTGGGGGAACCCTTGGTGAAGAGGTACCCTCCTGGAGCTCCATAACGTGGACAGGGGCGGCCTTCTCTTCAGCAGCTTCGGATTGCTCGAGAGTTTCCATCTCATCGTATTGCGGTTCATCGGCAGGGTCGAGGTGCTTAGCCCATTCGCTAACTCGATAGGTTTTGGCAATCTTCGTCGGAGGGCGGACATGTTGGAGACTGGCTTGACGTAAAGGTGCGGGAGGACCGACGACTGGAGCCTTTAATCCCTTCTTAGATTTCACACGCGAAGATCCAGATCCAGCGCTTTCTCTTCCGGGGGACATTGGAGCGATTTCATCTGGGCGAACGGAGGTAGACACGGATTGTCTACGGGATTGAGGCTGTTCTTCGGTTTGTTTTTCATCAGTGGACTTCTCGATGGCCTCAGAGATCGCTATCTCCGGAGCGAGTGAAGGGCGTCGTGATCCGGATGGCTCTGATCCTATGGTAGACATGCGCCTGGTGAGTTCAGCTGAGAATTCGGACGCAAGATCATTCTTGTCTTCAACAGCGTTTTCAGCGGTAGTATCAACTGGTGACTGCGCTTGTGGTGATTGATCTCTCTGTGACTTTTTCGACTTGTTGGAACGGACCGAACCTCTTCTTCCGATAGAAACGATTGACAATCTCTTGTTGGAGGACCAAGAATTACGTCGGCCGCTCAAGGATATAATCGATTTCCGTCTCCCAGAATCGTCACCAATAAGGGGCATTTCACCATCCGACCGATCGTCCTCGTCATCGAGAACACCGCAAACAGAGGAGGCTGCATCGTCATGTGGAACTTCTTGTATTTGATCAAGTGGCGCGATAGAAGCAATACTGATTGCTTGGGATATTCTATGATCGTCACGGATTGAGTCTGCAAATGTTGCCAAAGATGAAGCGTCGTCGTCGTCTTCCTCTTTTGTTGAATCGATAATTACAGTGTGGATGGCAGTAGGAGCGGCGAGACCCGTCTTGGAGGAGGCAATAGTTGCTGTTTCGGCTTCGACGTCGCCCTTTTCGCGAATAACTACCGCGGGTGTGAAGAATTGTGGAACAGGGGGAACAGCGGAAGCGGGACCAGCCTCCGTTGTACTAGCGGGACCGTTTTCAGTTTGAGACGTAGGGGTGTTTTCCAAAATCGGTTGCGTCGAAGTGGTTGGAACGGGAACTTGGGCTTCGATTCCTTCATCAACGGATTTCAATCCGCTCATTTCTATGGAATCTTCATTTTTCGAGCTGCTGCCGTCAGTGGAATTCTTTGAGCTTTGGCCTAATCCTGAATCGTGACTCAAATGTTTCTTTTGGTTCAATTCTGCGCTCGCTTTTGGACTTTGACTGTCAGGGACAAGGGTCGTTGTTGTTTGAGACTTATCGCCGTATTGCTTCTCCCAGACCTCGCGATCGCGTTGGGCAGCTTCCTCCACCCGACGCCCATTCTCGGCTTCCATGGCTTCGAGATCTGCCTGGCGTTTTTGGCGTGCTTCTTCCCGTTCCTCGCGCTTCACTTTAATAACTTGCCCTATAATACCCAATTAGCGAAAGGGGGAAAAAACGAAACCTTCCATGAGCGTTCGGAGACATACAAAGTTTCATCTGTGATATGATTCCAAAACAGGTAATAACGACAATGGCAGCGATTTCGACTCTGATTCCTCTGGTCAGAGGGAACGTCTTCGTGCCGAGGGGGAAGATGTTATCATTGAGCCCTATCGAATATCAGCGCGCGATCCCACCACTATTCCTTGATCCGTTTGGAAATAATCATACCCCAGACGTAAAGCCAAAATTCCTTCAAACCAGCTCGAGAGAAGAAGTCGATTCCGAGAACAGTCACCGTAGCTCCTGAGAAGGCAATAGAGAAGATCATGCCATAGGGTCGAGTGACATGATGTAGTGCAAGGCAGAACAATCCGATACTGAAGCACAAGATGAAAATGATTTTTTGGTATCCTCCAGTGACAAGACCGCCAGGCTTCAAAACGAGGACTATCAGGATGTTAGACGATTCGTATCGCCATCGCAGGAAGAGATCACTTACACCACTGAGCGAGACAGAAACCACCCAACAAACAAGCCAGAACTTCTGTGACTTCAGGGAAGATGACTGCCAAACCGCCAAATACCAACCCGGTAATCGCCACAGCAGCCACATATCCACCTTGTAGACCATTCGAGACGGGAGGATTCATTACATATATTATAAGAACCGAAACTCCCAAGCTAGCGAGAAGAGCAGTACTAAGGAAAATGTGGATTCTATGATCACCACTGTCAGCAACCGTTTCTTTGTCCAGTTAATAGATTAAACGCTTACTGTTTGTGTCTGACGCCTGCAAGCGTGTATGGAACACCAGCAACTAAGAGCAAGAATCCAGCGAATGCGAAAGCAGCAGTGAGAGGCGGCGTATACGGTAATCCATTCTTATCAGGCACTTGGGTCGGAGCAGCAGACTTGGCATCTCCGCTAATCGTAGGCGCGGGATCTGTATGTGTCGGACCAAATTTACTCGTAACAGAGCCTGTCATACCATCTACGTTGACTCTTTCCGCCGGTGCCGATGACTCCACCCTTGCATCTTTTGATTGCACTTTACTCGGCGGCTCAGTTGTCTGTTTGTCTTCCTGTCGTTTACTCAATTGCGATGCAAAGGCTGCTGGGTCGGCGACATATGTTACAATGATACCTCTGTTGACGATGACGGCTCTAGAATCTCGGATCGCATATCCAGAGATGGTCGGTAAGAGAGAGCAGACGGCCAGGCCGACACGAAGCCAGCCGGTGACCCTCATTTTTTTTGAATTGGTAAATATATTGCCTATGATTGTCGGTTCTGTGGAAGGATAAAAACTGTCAAAGAGAGACACAGGCAAGTATATCTCAATGCAATGACAGGTTTATTATTTTGAAACAGCGGCCCTAGAAAAGGAAAGGGAGAGGTCCGAACGAAAACAAGGAACGAGAAGGGCTAGGGAGTGAAGTTGTATATATATCAGGGCGCGGTCATAAGAGAAAACTAGCCCAGCGAATCCAATCACTCAGTTAGCACACTGCACTATCCGCATAACAAAATCCTATAAATGGAAAGATTGGTCGTATTGTGACGGGAGTGGCAGATTAAAGGGCGCCAACTAAGACTTACAGGTTCTTGTCTATATTGGTAATTCACAGCTTATGCTTCCTTTTCCTTTCGATTGATTGATTGATTAATTGTGATTGATTTGATCTAATGCATCTGATTGATGAGAGAGGTTTCCGCGATGGTAAGGCAAGGAACGTTGGGAGAGAATGTGTTGCGGGGAGGTTGTAATCCGTGCACCGCTTTCGTGCTTGTCAACTGAACTGATATCAAAAGAATGACTGAAGTTGGAGAATAGGAACGAAAGAAAGAAAAAAAAGATTAACGAGAGACTGAGGCCAGCACCATATCACCACGCAGCGAAACAAGTTGGAGAAAGAATGAGATTCTGCGTTCACGCAGAGGAATGCACGCAAGGGAAAGGGAAAGAAAAGAGATCGGTTGGCGGAGAAGAATCGAAAAATAGCGGCACCTCGAGCCCGGACTCCTTCTGCGACGACTACAGTATCAATGCTTTTGCGAAAGAAAGAAAGAAAAAAGTAAAATTACACCCCGCGTCATTGGTTCCCGGGAGCGCGCCTCTCAAGACTAGTCGGGGAGATGACGAGAGAGCAGGAGCCCCGGGAGCGACTTGCACAAATGGGCACCCCGATGAATGGCTGTGTGCGCGCATACAATTTTACATATCAGCAAGGAACCTCGTTGACGAGTTCCTGCAAGTCCTCAAACAGCAATATCTGGTGATCGTTCGTGAGAGCCTATCACGGTTAGGCCTCGGTTTGAACGTCAGGTTCAACGTTCGATCATTGGCCCACGACTGGCATCGAGACACCGTGCGGACGAGGAAGCCAAAAGTGGCCCACTCACACCTGGCGGTCAGGGCTTCAAAGTTGGGTTCTCGACCTATAATTTGATGCATCGAACGAAGGGGAGGGGCTATCTTGCGGCACCAGCAGCTGCAGGAACGGCAGTCGGCCTACCCTTCGGGGCTAGGGAAGGCATCGGTCTACCTGCCCTCGCGCTCCCGCGACTCCATCAAGCTAAGGTCAGAGAAAGCGGCTTGGTGTCTCGAACTAGCCCCCCAACAATTTCGCTATAGAATTACCAAACGTTTTCCGTTTATTTCGCAGCAAATCTTCTTCTCGTTATAAACCAAAAACGTTTGTATTGACTATACAGATGTATCTATCCCCTCATCATAGCTTGGAGGGCCTTTGGTTGCTCAACAAAAAAATCTCCGCCTACATCCGGGTGTAGATATCCAGATACCAGACCGGTACTAGTCCCGGCGATGATCAGGCCAGGAAGGGCTCGAGGGTTATTAGATACGTCTTCCCCCAAGCTTGCGCTGATAGGCGTACTGCCCATGATGGCATCAATCTCGAAATCTCGCTTCGCTTTCGATATCCCATCGAATCACAAGAGTGTACGAGAACAATATTGCAAGACCATAAGCTTCTGTTGGGCCTTTCATCAAAGAGTCAGTCGCACGAATGATTACCTCCCACGCAATCAAATTCATCAATATCCATATGACCCCCCTCCCTTCAGCTCCCGCCTTGGAAATGTCATCCCGCGCCAGCCCAATCAGCCCAGACAGGTCGATCGTTCGATTGGCAGCTGCGAAGCAATCGGCTGGAAGCACAAATAGGCCAGGGGGTGGAAGACTTCCTTGTTCCTTAAGCGAAATTAAAGAGAGATCACAGAAACTTCAATCGAAACGAGTCCATTCCCTCGGAAAACGTGGTTTTCTCGCCTGAGCTCTCACGATTGAATTGTACTCCAAATATATTTCTATTTCCCAGATGAAGACCCCCTGAAGGGGTTTCTTTTTGCAGGTTTCGGAGCTTGCTGAAGGAACAAGAGAAAAAAAAGGTTATTTTGCCTTCTTCATTTGAAATTAATTGGGTCCGGATTTTTTTTTTTGTCTCGTCCAGATAGTCTCCCTGGGGAATTGACCTTCCTGTGCGGATTAAATACAGCCGAAGGGAGTATAATATTCGCTTCCTGCTGATTCGTAACTTGGACGTTTTTTTATCCTCCTCCACGCGGAGGTCGATGCATCTAAGGACGGGTTTTCGAGGAGGAGCAGGAAAGCCCCGGTGTGGCTGCTTTGAAGGAAAACGCGCTTTGTGTCAGATCTTGCTTTTTAAAATTGAAGGCGGGTACATTGAGACACACAAATTGAGGGGTCTAATTTGGGAAAACATTGCAGTTCTCCCTGAGGGCTTGCATGAGCTTAGGGCCGTAGGGCCCAAGAATAATTCGGACCGGTTCACTCGGTACCAAAAGTCACTATTATTACCTGCTTGACTTGAGGCGTCGCGCGGTTCGAACGCGATCTCGAATTGAGGCCGAGTCTGTTAACGGACTAGACGTTCTAGCTTTCTAACCTTTTGTGCATCGTTTCCACCAACTGTCAGTGAACGAACCGCCAACCAACAGTGGTCTGTGCGATATCAATATTTCCCAATCAGCAATTATGTTGATGACATCTCACGAGCTTGAGACAATATCGCCGGCGCTACGGTCTCAAAGTTTCTTTTCTATTATAATAGCACTGTCATAAGAGAAAAAGCGAACAAACCACGTTTGTGTAACAAAGCAGCAAGAAAAAGGGAGAAATTACCAAACTCCGCCAGTCCGCGCAAGAGAAATCAACCACGAAGCCACACGGCAGTTGCTGAATTATAATTCTGGACCGCATTCGTTTCGCTATCGTTAACCAATATGCTTCGCTCCACTTTACGTCTCCACTCAGGCAATCCCAATTCACAAAAAATGCAATAATGAATAGTAGGGCAAATTTTCCAAGAAAGCCACTTTGCAATGGTTCCGGGCAGATCTCACCACCAAGGCCACAAGCACAGCGCCCACCATTTCGTCCCGCCCCGATAATTAGATCTGAATCTTAAGCCCCAGCATGCATGGCTGGCCTTGGCCAAGGCTCTTGAAGCTGCACGACGGTCTGGGGTGCGTTGAAGCTCACAATGAGCAAGGGATATCCATCCCCGAAAAAGGGCCATTTTGCTCGATTCGGCATGAGTGGTCAATTTTAATCTCAAACCGCATCAACATCGCCCTTGATCAATTGAATCCCCAAACCTAGCAAACCCTTTTTTTTTTTTTTTTTTTTTTTTTTTTTTTTTTTTTTTCCCTTCGCGTTAATGGGATCATGGGGAATGCCCATATCATTCACGGTCAATCGAGCATTCATTCTCCGGGACAAGGAAAGCAAAAAAACTCAAAAACCACTCAACTCAACCTTGATTTTTCCACTCTCTTCATTATCGATAAAAAAATAAATAATCGCAAGGCTGGCGGTTCCGACAAATTATGACGTTTCCGTGATTTTGAAAGGCTGGGGTTCATTCTTCACGCTTCCGGCAGATCATAATACCGCTGCTAAGTAAGTAGGTAAAAGAAATTCGCTGTCGGTTTCAGCACCGAAACCTTTTTCCTGCGTACCTGCGGAAGCATAAAATATCGAAATTAATATTATGGGATATAGCATACTAATCCATCTGGTGTATACTATCTTTCTATCATACTTTAAAAACACGTCTCACAAAATTTTATTATGGCGTGACCATACTGAACCTCCACAGGAGAACAAATAGAATAAATAGAATACTAAACATTCCGGAAGTTGAACATCGTATGCTAAAACAGCCCTTCAGTAAGAACTGTTTCAAAAATCGCATTTTCATAGATATAAATATACTTGACACTTGCGAGACAATACTTGACATAAGTATTTTTTTTTTTTTTTTTTTTTTAAAAAAAAAAAAGGAAAAGGAAAAGAAAAGGAAAAGAGAATCGTAATATTCCTTCCGTCTTGCGGACGGTCGGTCGGGTCTAACGTTCGTACATACGGCCGAGTTACAAATTATTCTCTCTTCCTGTCGATGTCCACGTCTACTTTATGATAAAAAGACGTGTCGAAAGACAAAATTTTCAAGTAAATTAAACAATGTCGCTGAAGCATGTTTTACACTTTCCTTAACCCATCTAGCCTACGTCGACGTCGATGGTGTGAAATTTAAAGATGTGTTTTATGGGTGGAACATGGAAACATTTTATAATTTAAATACCCGTCCTCTAATTTTTTTTCGAGACTGATTCGAAGTTTCTACCGTCCGTTATAGCATTGTTACATACAAACATTGTACTGGATTTTAATTTTTTGTACATGTATGTATGGGAGGCAGTGGTACCATGGTGCACACATGTGTCATATTTTTGGGACAAAGGGAGTTGCCCGAATCGTGCAGAGTTAGCCGAATTCGAATGTTGCATACCAGGTATGCGATTCTCGATCTCGCAAACGTCTAGCCGCCTAGAGCTTGATCAATTGAGCTTGAGCTTCGAGGAAGAAAAAACAAAATAAAACAAAATAAAAACTCAGGGTCCAAGACATCAAACCGGATGGAAAATCTTTTCCAGAATATTTCTCCTGGAATTCTTTTTTAATGTTCATTTAAACCTGCCCGAAGGCCAATATGGATATCATCTCCATACCACCGGCACCGGGCAGCTCTAGCAGCTAGCAGTATCAATGTGACATTGAACCATATACTGTGCATTCCGGCGACCCAAACATATGCATCGCATCGGCAATGCAATGTCCGCCAATTCGATTCGCCAACTGCAACTGCAACTTTAGAGAGTAAATTTTAGGCACTCACTCACTTATACACACCCACTCATCTTACCTCCCTCCTTACATGCGTTCCTTCTACGGTATAATTTATACAGCTAGCTAGCTGTGTATATATATATATTCTGATTCAAAATAACAATACGCGCTCCTATAGTAGTAGTCAATGACATCACGACTATATGCTCTCAGACGGTATATATATATCAACATAATTGCTAGGCATCAATACTGCACCTCCGAGTATAGATACGCACAGAGTAAGGGATTAAGAGATATTGAAAATCAAATCATGCACTTAACGCCTAAACCACTCACACTTGAGAAATAAATAATTATTAAATTCGATCCCAACCAAGCTAAGAACCACTTATCTATCAAAAGAAATAATACTAGTACTCCGCGAAAATATGCAAAAAACCAAGCAAGCAAGAGATAAAAAGAAAAAGGCCCCATGCATATAAGCTATAGTCAACCAATAATGCATGATAAGCTGGCCGAAGCAAGGGACAAAAAAGAATTAAAATGATTACAAGAAGATCTTTATTCTAAAGTAACATCCTTACCTAAAAGCTTTTTTAAACCCCCCGACATCGCGAAAGGGATGGTGTGCATGAAGACAGGAGAAACAACATGCAATATTTCAATATGTATCCAATATCGATGCGATGCGGTGAAGGACATACCAGAGGAAACCCACCCGTTTGCCGTCTCGTTTACCATCCACGCGATTAACTGAAATCAAATCTCATATGCAAAATTTCTACAAATCCTTCTGCGCCGTCTCATCACCCTTCACCCTCCTCCCCTTACCTCCCTTCTTCCCTTTTAATCTACCCTTACTAGCCGTAAAATACCCCGCACACCCCGCCTTCTCAACCTCGTAAACACCAATACCCCGCCGTCCGATCACCCTCTTCACGGTCTCTACTACCCCATCATCACCAAAATCCATATCATCAAGGTTCAAATGCCTCCCATAACTCCACACGAGCCTCAACACCATCTCCCCCCGCTCCCGCTTCCCATCCTCATATTCCCCTACAACCCACCGATTCAGCGCGACAGCACTCAAAGGCGCAACCACAAACGCCCGTCTCTCACATTTCCCATCATTTATAACCGTCCTCAAAGCATTCACAACTTTCTCCACCCTCCCACCCATCAAATCTACCGTTTCCACTTCCCGGCCGCTGACGCCTAGTAACCACGTTGGCGGCTTATACGTCTTCCACCATACCACCGTCCCTACATCGTTTCTCCCACTTAGGTACAACTGTGCTGGTACGACCCCACCTTGATGGTAGACACCCATCAACACCCCAAAAATCAGGTTAAACACAGTCCATACCACCATCCACCGTTTCCGCCACGTTGCCTCCTTTGGTAACGACACGGAACTCAATAATAATGGCACAATGGGGATGAGAAAGCGGGATTCCTGGTGTGGTATCAGACTCAGTACCGTCAAGCCCGATATGGCTGATAATAACGGAATAATGCTCTTCAACCGTTTCATGTCAATGTTGAATGGGAGGAGGAGTAACGCGGGACCGAGGAGTTGGGGGAGGTTGATGAGGAGGTGGGTGTAGAATGGGTGGAGGCCGTGTTGGGATAGGTTTTCGGTGGAGGAGTTGTAGAGAATGTTGTTTATAGGGGTGATTATGATGTTTGAGAGGTTGATTTGGGAGAGAGGGAGTTGGGTGTAGATGTGGGTGTCGAGGAGGATGAAGGAGGTGGTGAGGAGGGCGGCTGGGAGGGTGAATGCGAGGAAGGATGTTGGACTATAATAATAATAATTTTTATATTAGTATATGATATGATAGGGAACTTTGGGACGAGCGGTGGGGTAGAGTTACTAGTTGATGAAATGTTGGAGGAGTGATAAGCCGGGTAGGATTAAGAATGCTGGAAATGTGATTCGATTAAACGTGCCAAAGACGACGAATAAAGCGAGAAGGATACAGTTTCTGATAGATGGACCCTGATCGTTTCTCATGAAGTATTAGCAATAAACCCATTATCTAGATCTGGATGCTATTTATTATATGCGACGAACCTTCGTTCCTACTATCCTTTGCAGAAACACCAAACTCCAAAGCAATATCACCGTCTCCACGCTATTCGAAAATGACCTCGTTTGAATACTCCACGTAACCCACGAGCTCGCCGCCAATAATAATCCACCGCTAGGGATAGTCGAGGACCCTAACTCCAGTAACGCCCAATCTTCATACACTATTGAGAAAAAGTAAAATAGTAATCTGACGGCGTAGAATAGCTTTGCCGGACTGGGATCCCGGCCGCTAGCGATCCATTGTAGTAAGGTCATGGGCATGGCGTAGACGCCGAGCAGCGGGACATAACTGCGTATCGGGTTGGAGGAGGTGAACTCCCATGTTCGAGTGACTTTCCAGCCAAAGTGTTCGCCTGTGTGATATAAAATGTATTCAACATCCCCCCGCGCGCGCGGACGGAGAATTTAGAGAAAAAACGTGGTTAGCGAGATGGCTTGACAGGCAGTTTTATTTTATTTTATTTTATTTTATTTTTCTTTCTCGTGATAAAAAAGTAAAATAAAAAGGAGAAGAAAATGCAAATATTGCTTTGCGGGAAGTGTGATGCGATTGAGTTCAAGGGTGCGCGTGTGTGCAGTAATCATAATTGTGCAAATGACGTCTTTTAGTCTTTTGTTGTTTCTTTTTTGTTTACGCTCACTCACCTGCGACAACTTCGGGACCCTGAAAGTGTTCGTCCGGGTGGATGTAAGAAGGCGCGAGGGCAAAGTAGAGCCGGATGAGGGCGAGCGAGAGGTATATGCGTCGCTTCCACGCCATAGGTATCGCGCGTACCGTAGCTATTTCTATCGTCTCACCTTTTAAAGACGGTATGTGTGTATATTATCGAAAGAGTTAAGAGTGGGTTGGAAGTTTCTACTATCGATATCCCTCGCTCGTATCTGCGACACAAAAAGTAGAGTTCCGAGCTGCAGCACTGCATGAACCGCGCTGCTGCACTGCGCGGCACCTGAGACCAACGTTTACCGAGAAAGTGTGATTTGGTCAGAGAGAGGCGGAACACGGTTACCGGTAGGGATATTGGATAGGCGAATTGGTTATGATAGAGATATGTATCGCCTAGGATGCGATTTTAGTTGGAGAAGAAAACGTCCGATGGAATTAAAAGGGGTGCTTTGGTGTCTGCGACAGAGGGACAAAAGTGAAGAAGGAAATCGAAGAGGAGAGAACGAGAAAGAGATGTCTGTCGACTGGAATTTGAACGGTGGTCCGATTCGATGCATGCAGAAATTAGAAAGAATGCGAATTAATTATTAATGGCGACCACTCGCAGCGCAGCAGCAGCAGCGAAATAATTAATAAATTAAACGACGACGGCGGATATAAAAGATATATTTGTTCGTATCTCCGCCCTAAACAGAAGCCCCTGAAAGAAGGGTATATGAGATGAAAATGTAATAAAGGATGCCAAAAGTTCGATCTGACTTTCGGTGGACAATTCCATTCATTTTATTTCATCTAGTTTATTTTCATTTGAGTGTCGACGCACGGTGGATCTCTTCTATTAGTTTGTCTGGTCGGGTTTCGCAATTAAGTAATTAGCACGAGCTAACGAGCGAGCTAATCGTCAGGGCCACTAACCAGCGTAGTGGGGAGCCCTCATCGGTAGCTCTCATCGGAAGCGCCCACCGCCGAAACTTGGAGATGGTGGTGGTGATGGTGGTGATGGTGGTTATGATGATGATGAGGTGTCATCGAATATTCGAATTCGCAGCTGATATGACAAAGACGACTCTTAATCGATTATCTATCGTTCATTTGCTCCGTCTTTTAGTGGTCTTCGTGTCTTCGTTCGAATGGTGATGATGCATGTTGTGAACATAAACCTGTACATACTCGTTAAAGAGGTCACAAGGCCTCAATCGGAGGAATATTCGAACACCACATGCTCTTTTCTCATCGACATCGACATGCATATATGGCCACGACATTTGCATATGAGAAATCCTCTTGTTGGTGTATACTTCAGTGGACTTAATTCAGAAATCACAATTTAGTTTTATAAACATATGACGTATAATATTTCACATGGGAATGCATACATACTTAATCAAGTAATGCAAAGAAGCAGACGTACTGACAAGCTTCGCACCAGAGTATAAGGAAATATGCCATGTACCCCACAATCACAATACGAAAAAATAATAATAATGCATGCATGTACGTATCCGAAATCACAATTGTAAAAAGAATGACTTATGAAACGTCAAAGCCAGACATTACTACCAGGCGAAAAGCAAGACGCACATGTACAAACTTGAGTTACGAGAGTGGAAAAAAGAAGAGTATTTTAAGGCAATTTGTTTCATTATCGATACAGTAAGAAAGTAAAAAACGTCTCCAGTCGTCAGTCATCTCCCCTCTCTTTTTCTCAAGAGCAGTCTTTCATATCCTCCCCTTCCATTCGCTTTCTTCTTCTTTCTTTTCCCTCCCATTTCGTTATAGTCGTATGATAATTATAAAGAAAAAAAGAATCGTTAAAACAAGAAACAAGAGAAAGATAAAAAAGAGGTGATAATAGAAGGTTTCATTCAAAAAGAAAAAGATAAAGAAACGCCAGGCAAATGGTCTACTCCGGTCAACCGATTCATCCTTCCATGTTGTCTTGATCCATCGTCTGTTGGATTGATATGAATCCCCGTTATCGATGATAATGATGATGTCATGATATTCGTAAGAGGTAATCGATAGTCATCCTCCTCAGTATGTATTGCCAATCCGAAACAGTTTGAAGTATTTGATTGTCAAATCATCGGGTTCTTTGATTGTATGCTTTTCGTTTCGGACATGTCGGAGGATGTGATGAATAATCATTCGATTTCGGGAATCAAGAACGAATAGGTACGACCGAAAGCGAGACGTTTATTTGCTAAAAAACACACAAATCATCAATTGGTATTCTTGGTATAAGGTTGCTGTAATAAAAGAATGGTAAGGTAACTCACGAGCGTGCTCTGGTCTTTCTTCTCTTTCGCTTTAATCTTCTAACGCGCTTCTTTCTCCACTTTGCTCTCATCTTGTCGGTTTCTACTCAATCCGTCGGGTCAGTTATACTATTACTGGATGATGATAAAAGAGATATCAATTGGATGATGATGAAAAACATACTGAAATGACTTGATGAGGGTTGATAGGTGATGTGTAGCTGGTTGTGGTTGTAAGAGAAAAGAAGAAAGAAGAAGAGAGAGAGACAATGAGAGCTTGTCGATGTATCAGCGAGTTGCTCTGCGGGCTGTGGGGCAAATGCCAAGACATTGCGGTTTAGCCCTCATCACGTGATGCATCGACAAAATCCAACATTCTCGACAACACATTTCCTGATCCTACCAAGTTCTACTTTTAGCAGTATACTCATGAGTATCAATCACTATGGTGATGGAACGAATGCATGAACCACTAGGTTCTATTTGCGTTATTCACCCTACGTCTATGAATGGCAATGCTAATAATAATATATGGTAGTTTGGTTATACTAAAGTTGGCTCAGCAAATTATTCCATATTGCATATTATTGTCAACAATTGCGAGTAGTACAATGGATGGTAATATAAAGGTAAAAAGGACCGCTCCAGATGAAGAAAGAAAAGATATATGGAAAAAGATTTGTCTCGAAAACCAGAAAACTCGTCATAAGAGTAACCCCTTGCAATCAATCAAAAGACCTACTTGAGAAATCGAATCGTAAAAATCATATCCAAAAAAGTACCAGACCAGTAAAAAAAAAAGAAACACCGAAACAACCCTCTTCAAGAAAGAAAATATTTTGTTCAGAAATATACAAAATGAAAAAATAAATACCAACAGTAAATTCAAATTCAAACTTCAATGGTTCATAAGCTCATTGACAATTTTGGCATCGCCCTTATCTTCGTAAGGCTGCTCCGTTTCAATAGACATGATCAACTGCTTCGCCTTCTCGCTCCTTGGTACGAAGCTGCACTGAAACGGTGTCGGATGCGATACCGTTCCTGGTGTCGAACTGATCTCCGGCTCAATCTCCAGCCCCGTCGCCGGATCGATTGGCTTCTTGATATCAAATACCGCCAAAGTCAAAGCGATAGTCAACCACGTGCTCGCATCAGCCAACTGCTGACCGGGACAGATCCTCCTGCCGAACCCGAACACCCACTTCTTAGGACTCAACTCCGCTCCCGCCCTCAATCCCAACTTTCCGGGATTGAACCCTATCGCCGTCTTTTGCTCAGGAGTGAGAAACCTCTCCGGCCTAAACAAATCCGGCTGTGCGTACGTCTTTGGATCCCGTGAAAACCACTGAATCGATGGTACGACAATCGAGCCCTTGGGAATACGATATCCGCCAAACTCATCATTCACATCACAGGTATGCGGAAACCCAGCCGGCACGATCGGATTGAACCTCAAAGCCTCCTTGAACACCGCCTCGATGTATGGTAAACTCTCACGGTCCTCAAACGTAGGCAGCCTATCCTTTCCAATAACCCTGTCAATCTCCTCCTGCGCCTTCTTCTGCACCTCGGGGTTCAGAATCATTGCGCGGAAGAAAAATGATAACCCGGCGACAGTCGTATCCGACCCGCCACCGTACATGGAAATCGCGCTATCCTTGATCAACTTCAACTCCATCGTACTGGCCTCCTCATCCAGAACCTTTTTATCGTGTCGATCCATCAAACCGGACACGTACGACGGGCGGTTCTCTCCCTTTGACCTCTGCAGCGCTGCGAATTGGTAAGGTACGTTGGTTACATCCATGATCATTTTGTGGTACCCGCGAGCTAGCGATTTGAATTCCATTCCGGGAAGCCATTCGGGTAAATGACGCAACCAGGGGATCTTGTCAACCATCCATACTCCCGCCGCTGTGGTTTCACTGAAGGCTATCATCATTCTATCGACTAGGTGGACGAGGGGGTCCGAGGCCGCGTTGAGGTTGGGAATGTAGCCGTACAGCATGTCTAATACGATGGAACTCGAGTTTCTATAAAATCCTCTCACGTCGGATTAGTCATGTTCGTTCGAGAGGGTACCGTATATAATGCCATGTTGATGAAAGCTGCAGCTGGCGCTTGCTTAGGACACCCCGGTCTCCTAAGCTGACGATAGCTTGTTTACCCGGTGACCCGGTTGTGAAAAAAAACCGGGGTAACGTTCCACACGCAAGAAAAAGCGAGCACCATCGATCGAACCCGGCGCAATGCAATGTAATGCAAAAAAGGGGGGACCGCCAACTACCAGCAAAGCAAAGAAACCGAGCCCCAATCGAAAAATACATAAAGTTCTAGAATCGGGCTAGAAATGGGAACCTTTGAAACTTACGCGTGTAAATTCTTCACAAACTTGTCAGGTGAATTCATGGTACGGAGAAGGAACCGTCGGGCGTGAAGGGTGATCAGAGGATGCACCTTCTTAATCGCCGAATTGCTCCCAATCTGCACGGCCGCGAGTTTCCGCTGCTGTTTGAAGTTTCTGTTGTAATCCTGGAAGGTAACGACATGTCCGAACCCACACCTATATTATCATCCACCACACCCCTGTTAGCTATAAGCTGAACTTTCGAATTTTCATCTGAAGTAGGGGAAATTTTTGAAAAAACGAATCTTGCTTACATTTCAGCAGCGAAAAACATATGCGGCCTGGACGAATAATTCCTCGCCCGTCGCACCAACAGTTCCTCCGCGATATCCAAATCATGGATCAGAATTATCGTTTGGCCAAACACAGTTATGGAACTGATAGGACCGTAGAGATCCTTATGTTTGAGCCAATGTTGCCATTCGGGCGGTCCGGGCGGTGGAAGATCGTTCACGTTTCCGGCGACTGGTAATCCCTTCGGACCTGGAGGTAATGGGAGTTTTCGTTCAGAGGCGACGAGTTTTCGAATAATTAGTAAAGTCGTAAGGAGGGCACCGCCGTATAAGACGGGCTGGGACGTCAGTTGAGACGTGATCTCTTCCACCGTCAACATTTTGACTTGAACTAATCGTTATATATATATCAACTTCCTGGTGGAGAAAGCTTTCGAAGGAAAGACCCCAAAATGTTGAAGTTATCGGCAAGGTGGAACTTGTACTTAATTCGTCGGCCGATCCTGTCCCAGGAAAAGTACAAAGTAGAAACTTCGGTAAGCCTGGAAGTCTGGTTCCCGGGTCCCTGGTGGGATTTAGGAGCCTTTTATGTATGTCCATGTCTTTTTCGAATAACTTTCTCTTTCTCCTTGGCCTCCTCGCCAGCTGCAGGCCAAATGGGTTACTTCCGTAATTCACCTAACCTCATGCATATTGTGCCAAAAAGAACACACACAGAACGGCATGTCGACGAAGGGGTCCCGTTAGCCCACTGCACTGCGACATGGGCAGCCAAAAATGGGCGACCTACCAATCAGAGAACATCTTAATAAGCCGCGATATGCAAACCGTGGCACCCTTTGGCTTGGTATCCAGCAAAAGGCGTTTGCCCTCTCCTCATATTTTTGTGATTTCAGTTCTTTTCGTCTGGGTCATCCCCATTCTTATCGTCAATTAACACACACTTCATAATGAAGGGTCGACCTCTTGGGAGGCAAGCATCTTGAGTATTTTTTGGCGTCTAACCACAAGTAGTTAGCAGATAAGCGGCCCCACCACCTCGAAACTTCCCGGCAATCCGGCGCTATCAGAGCGCGAGATTCCTACTGGGTACCGGCATGCAGGCAGCTGGAAAATGTGTCTGGCTCCAAGGGAACAATATGCTTCGAATGGGTAAAAAGTCTTCGGATTTTGATTACGTACTTTTTTAACAGCTTGTGGATACGAAAAGGTCATCAGAGCGGCCAGTGTCTTGAATAATAGTTCTCGAGAAGATATCTGATTCGATGAGATCAAGTCCTCACCGCTGCTTTTGCCCTCAAGTGTTTTTTTTTGGTATATTGGATATTGTATTGGCGGTAACTACCGCTTGCGGGGGTTGGCCGTGTCTACTTTACAGCTAATGGCGCCCATATCAAGCGGTTCACAAACGCCAAGTTCCTGCGTTCATTTCACTTTTTTCAGCTCGGAGAAATAAAAATCCACACATTTTACTACGTGCTCAAACCAAGGGTGCTTGCCTGAACTTGCCTGAACGTAAGTGCTACAGAACCGGACCAAGGAGAAGAGCCAGATGCTTCGCGTGGCGTGACGTCTTTGATTCGCTCTTGTGTTTCGCGGCCGGATTCAAGAGGGGACCTGGTTTGCCAAGTGCTGTGCCAGACTGCTGCAGTATCGGTCGTGTCCAGAAAGTGGGGATCGAAGGTACTGTTTTCCCCCACCACCTTTTACAAAATCCCAAATGATGCGAGTATTTCCTGCCATGGTTTTGGAGAATGTTCTTTCCCATTGTTTGTGTCGAGAAGGTGGTGTGCTGTTGTTATATTCCCGGAATTCTTGCATGCATGAGTTACATTCAATAGGTCGACTTTTTGCATGATACTTTGCGGTACTTCAAGCTGGACAAGCTAGTCATGACTACCACAGCCGAGTCGACAGTTGACATAGGATGTAACCAATTTTTTGCCAGTCCCTTGTGACCTAACTAAAATATATATACCAGATATAGCTTAACTTTTCGACCATTGCATTGCATTTCGGGGTTCATTCACGCTCGGGAACGCTAGTCCTCGCGATTCGGCTTCTTAAATGTTGGTGTCACACAAGCACAACATGAGCTTGCCTGCTTGACCGCTCGTCGCTAAAAAAGAGGCGCCCAACTTTAACTTATCTACCAGCCTAACACTTAGGAATTAATATGTATACTGAACAGAGTTTTGTTCCATTGCGTTTAGAATTGCGAATCTGAAACTGGTACACAACCCTCGGAAACAAGGTATACTCATGCCAAAAAATCACATCACCTTCCTTGTATATTCATGGGTTGGCCTTGAATTCTTTTTTCGAAAGATAAAGTCGCAGTGGCAGGTACATGTACATACCTAAGTGGGTAACGTACAGTGGATAGTTTGGTGACTGTGTGGGGCCCGGATCATGCATTTTGCAGGTTCTGAGGCCGCGGTGGAGGTGGAGGGGAAGGCTGAACCGAACATACATACCATACATACGCAAAAAAATGTGACAATCGAACCCTCGACTCCGCAGCTAGCTGGCGTATCTGCCGCCTGACCCGACGTGCTAATTTGCAAGCTTGCTCAGGTGGCCACTTTTGTTTGCCGATATGGAGTGGATGTACGCTATTGGATATAAACTGTGAGGTATTATAATTATACTGGCGAGGATAAATCCGGTTCGAACAAGCGATTTTTGAAAGCCTCTTCTGTCGTTTCTATTTGGATTTTCGTATTACGCGGGAAATGCATGCATGCAAAGCGGCCTACCAACTAGAAGCTAGCCTTCCGTTGAGACCTCAGTACCCTTGATCAATTGAACTTGCCTGTAGAGTTGACTTGTCCTGGGCTGGTCGTTTGAGGATAACTGGTATAGGGTTTGCAAACGCCTGTAACTTCAGAGCAAGTACGTTTGTCTAGAACCGGTCTCGCTCCTCATATTTTTTTTTTTTTTTTTTAAAAGAAATCTCATGTCAAGTCGAATTTGCTATGGTCTCGTCAATATGACAATCTTGAGAAACTAGTTAACCTGAGAATAAGAGGTGGCCACATTTATCAGGTTGACTACGCGACATGCGCATATATTATACGCCTGGTTACTTGGGTCCAATCGTTCGTCTTCTAGTAGCCCTTGTTCCTCCGTACGCTTTGACATATGCTGCATGGCCATATCGAATGTTAACTACTTAAGTACTCTCTTGAGGAGACACGTTGACAATCGTGTGGGTCAGGGTTTTTATATTATTGCGTGGGCATCATAATCGCCGGCTTGGAATTTTGGAGAAAGTGGGGAATTTAGCACTTGTGGCGTGTGGTTGAAGCCCTGTAAAAGGAATCCATTCTTTTGCCAAGTTTAAATGTATACATAATTTATATACACACCACTACATGGGTATCTATTCGTGAGGAGGTTAGGTCCTGAAGAGCTTGTTGGTGTGCTCATGGAGAAATTCCGGATCTCCTTGAATTGTGCATGCGTAGTTGCAAGTTGTCTTGAAGTCAATGCAGCCAACAGCGTGTAAAAACCTTGCTTATGGTTTATTCGTTGGTCTTGTCCCTGATGGAAGGCTACTAAGAAGAAGTTCCACCTACTTACAGCTCTGAACAAATCATGAAGGTTAGTCTGATTCACCAATAGTTGTCTTACCATTGTGGTCCATTTGAGAACGAGTTTGAAGGGAAAGCTTAAGCGCTTGTCTCGAAGACTACTACGGGTCAAGCGCGAGCTGAATTTTAACCAAAGTCAAGGGTTTGTCTCACAAGCTTTTCGCCGTCCTGGTCCCGCAAACGCAAAAGTATTGAATTGCATGCATTTCGGGCCTTTATACCATCTTTATACCAAGCAGCCAGGTCTACTATCCAATCAAACGCGTTAAATTGGCGTATTTACAAAAAAATATACATCCATCGAACCGCCATATTCGATTCTATCGTTCACGTATACACAAAGGCTATATCGAGGCTTTTATCGTGCTGATCCGATGCAGTAAATATCCCACTATCCGCGGATATCGATATCCTAGCCCAATTCGTTCTTTTACTCCTGTCCTAGATCCAGCGCTTCATCGTAGATTCTGCCTCCGTCTATCCATCTAAACGCACTACCGCTAGCCAACACGACTCAGTGGTGCTCTTCTCCATGCCCGCTATCGTGACCGTGACCGTGCGCTTGCGGCGGGAAGAACATGTACTCTGCGACGCAATATGCCGCGAATGCTACCGATGCGATGCCGAAGCCGGGGAATAAGCCTCGGAAACGTTGCATGCGGGTGAAAGGTCCTGTGTAACGCCATGTCTCGCTATATATATCGTAAATACATCGGGTTAGAACTGAACAATGGTCGTGGTTGTGTAGGTTGGATACGGATAGTGGGTGGCCAGGGGGGGGATTTACCGTCTCGCCCAGGGGTCTTTCAGGTTCCGTCCGGCACGGAGGAGGGATTGGGGGTTGAATTTATCGACCATGATGCTGCGATTGAGCTGTTAGATTGGTATTTGTGTAATTAGGACGGTGGGAGGAGGCCACTTACGAGGTTGGTTGAGGTCGATGGGAGCGGATGATGAGGTTCAATTGGAGAACCGTGATTGGGTGGTCTGTTGGTGATGTCGTTGATGTGCAGATTCCAACGTGGTCAACACATTTTATCACGGCGGACTGATATCGATGTGGCTCGAAATAATCGTTTACCACGTTATCCCCACACTACTAGTATGCTTATTCTGATTTTATTTATTGGTCATTCCATGAGCAGTTGAAGCGATTGTTCGGAAAGTTGCTGCTTTTGCGAGTATGATTTGAATAATCGCAGATGTTACAATTTGATAATGATTGTATTATCGTCTAAGTTTTAAGTATGAGTTCCTCCTAGGCACAAGGATTGTAATGGAGTTTTGCTTCTCATCTAATACTAGACCACAATACGAGTATCTGGTGGTATCGAGATGGAGCTTGGCCTGTTAAATATGTCCTTTTAAACATGTCCTTTTTCTGTAGCTATGTCTCTCAGGTCCTAGAGAAAGAGAAATAAAATTTGAGATATTGTATCTCTGGTGGTTACCATAGTAACAGGGCCATACTCGAGATCGCAATCTAATAGAAGATATCCAACGACTTTGCTTTTATCTCGATCGTGTGTCACCTCAAAGAGGTGACTTCAAAACTCGCCTTGTTTGGTGGGCTTGCTAGCTATTTCTCGGTTAGACAAGTGTAATGATATCTTCTTTCGAAAGGGCTTACTTACGTATCTAGCCGGAGATGTAAATGCATAATACGATGAAGCAGCACGAGAAGCCATCAATAAGTTTAGAATTGACGTTGACAGGCGCCCTCTTCAAAATATAGTTAACAGCATATGAGTTATATGAAAATTAACTGTGTAGGTTTTTAGTTGCCGTTTTGGTATCGCTGATTTGACTTTGGCGTTTTGACTGCATATCGCTTTTACTGCGTACTCTGAGACTACGTGTATCTATGACATGAGTACTGGTCCTAATGATAATTGAATAGATGTACCGTTGCAAAGAAATACTTACTTTATTCTTTGGGGATTTAAAGAGTTTTAGACCC
Organism: Arthrobotrys entomopaga; assembly: GCA_012184315.1. Taxonomy (NCBI): domain Eukaryota; kingdom Fungi; phylum Ascomycota; class Orbiliomycetes; order Orbiliales; family Orbiliaceae; genus Arthrobotrys; species Arthrobotrys entomopaga. The sequence goes on along the minus strand of LDDX01000276.1, from coordinate 201,929 downwards.
TTTCGGCGTCTTTGGCAGCCTTTATTGGTGCTTTGATCTTTTTATATCCTTGCTTCTTCTCCTTATGTATTTGTAGAGTTGCTGGTGATGAATCTGCCAGATCTATCTGGCGTGTGAAATTGAGTGAGTCGGTTTGTTGAAAGTTGTCTTTATTTACTGTCAAAGATGCCAGGATGAGATATATCAAAAAAGGGATAGAATGTCAGATACGGTTTATTAAACTAGGAGCGGGATTATAATATATATATATATGAGGAGGCTTGACGAACAGTGGCCCAATCTTACTTGCATTCTGCATCTGTTTCTGTGACTGTAACGGTTGGTGTGTTTGGCTGGGAGCCGTTTGAGTATATTTATATATAATATTAGAGTAGAAATCCTTTGATGAGCCTAATACTCCAATGTGGGTTCCAAATAGCTCTTGGGTAGGTGTAAGTAAAGATAAGTGAAGATTAATTATAGGATTAAGTCTAAGAATACCAGAAATGTGAAATTTAAATTCTAGCTTCTCATAAGCTCTAGTTGGCTGTGTTGAGTTTGGTGGTGGGCTTAGTCAGCATTCGGAACAATCAACGACGGCGGACCTGCAACTTTACCTTTTAACTCTGCTCCACCAATTCTTATCGCGACATCACCACCCTGACAGCATCACAGACAGACACCAGACGACCATAGGAATAGCGCCCACGAAGAGAAAGGATAAAAATATACCGTATAGACGATATTTCGGATTAGAACCGAGAAATCACGACCCCGATAACCCTAACCTGCGCCATTCGGTATTAAGCCCAAGATGGCCGTCGTCTCGTGCTAAACCACCCATATTCTTCGCGTTCGAAACATCAGATGGACACCCTGCGCATGCCCAATTCGACAGTTATACACCTCATCATCTTTCGATACTCCCGTCCGTTAAGATAACCTCCTCCTTTCCTTAACTTCCTCCTCCAAATCTACCACCATAGCCCGCCAACGACACAACAAGATGCCTCCAGCACGAGGCACGGGCTTCGGCCCGACCATGCACACTCCTTCGCCCTTTGGGAATCAACATCTCCTGCACGGGAACCATCCTCACGCTTCTCACCATCTCGCCCATCATCAGATGCAGCCTCAACACCAGCAGCACCAACTACACCAATCTCACCACCAACAACACGCTCAAAACCAGTCACAACATCAGCAGGCTCTGCAGCAGCAGGTTGCTCATGCTCAACATGCGCAACAGCAGCACAACCAATCCGTAGCTCACACACAGGCAACCGCACAGCAGCAGCAGTCATTACAGCAACAGGCGGCAGCGGCAGCGGCTGCAGCTATCAGAGAAGTGTGGAAGGGTAATCTGGAAGCTGAGATTGCGGTATTGAGAGATTTGGTGGAGGAATATCCCTATATTGCCATGGTACAACTCTCGTAGGACTAGCTATGTAAGGAGTTTGCTAATGAAGTGGGACGAAACAGGACACCGAATTCCCGGGAATAGTAGCCCGTCCGATTGGAGGCTTCCGTAGCAAGGCAGACTACCACTATCAGACGCTCCGTTGTAATGTCGACATGCTCAAGATAATCCAATTGGGAATCACCTTTTACGATGAAAACGGCAAAACTCCGGAACCGGTTTCCACCTGGCAGTTCAACTTTCAGTTTTCGCTCGCGGACGACATGTACGCACAGGAGTCTATCGATTTGCTCACCAAATCCGGGATCGACTTTAAGCGCCACGAGGAGTTTGGGATCAATGTTTCGCACTTTGGAGAACTGTTAATCTCGTCCGGTCTCGTCCTGCTCGAAAATGTGAAATGGGTGTCTTTCCATAGCGGGTACGACTTTGGCTATCTTGTCAAAATTATGCTGTGTCAAGCCCTCCCCGCTGAAGAGAACGAGTTTCGTAAATACCTGCATACCTTCTTCCCAGCACTTTACGATATTAAGTATTTGATGAAGACTGTCAAGACGTTGAAGGGTGGTTTGCAGGATATTGCGGATGATATGGGCATTACGAGGGTTGGGCCGCAGCATCAGGCTGGTAGCGACAGCCTTTTGACCGGACACATATTCTTCGCGATGAGACAGAGATATTTCGATAACAAGATTGACGATGAGAAGTACTGGTACGTTATGCAGTCGTTATCCTTGAAGGATATTGGGGGTTTGACTAATAGTGGTGTGATAGTGGTCAAGTGTGGGGTTTGAACGGTGTGGGGACATCTGGACCTACTGTCAGCACTGGTGGCGGGGTTCAATATACCAACGGCCAACCGCAGAGTGGGCAACCTAATGGCGGACTCGTCCCATCGACACCTACCGGCAACGTACCATCAGTTCCGAGCACGGGAATGACACCGGGACCGATGACACCACAGCAGCAGATGAACCCTTCCGTTCCGCCGCCACCCCAGAACAGCCAACAGGGAGTCAATCCGATGGGCAGCGGTGGGTTTCAGTTCGGAAAGATAGGTGGCATGTGAAGCTTTTTTAACGACAAGAAAAAAAAGGGAGGAACACCCGATGCAATCAATGCACTGGAAATCATCATTCGTTTGAAATTTTCTCGCTTGTCGATGTTTGCAGAGGGTTATGCTGGGTGAAATGAATGTGATAATGTCAAGAAGAAGATCTTTTTTCTAGAAACTTATCGTGTCTCTTTGCATCTTCGTCGGCGTCTTGAGGTTTCTTTTGCTTTTCAATTCTCTACATCTGGTTGTTTCCTCATCCTTCTTTCGCTGTTTTATCACCAAAAAGTTCGGGTTTTTTGCTATGGGGGAAAGCAAGTAAGTTGTACGAAGCATGGTTCCCTTTTCAAGTCTCTTGTTCCTGACATGACGATATCTTTACCTCTCCATCTTATCTCATTTGAGATCAATCATGGCCATGTACTTTTTCCATGTTTCCCTTCTGGGGTTCTTTTCTTCCAAGTTACAGCTTGTTTCAAACTTTTCTATATGAGTGTACGTTTCCCTTTTTTTACTCATTGGAGTTCATTGGTGTAGTATGTTCCGTCTCTCGCTTTCCCCTTTCCCTTTTTTCTTTCCTTATGGATGGCTTTTCTTGTTCACATGTTTTCGTCCCGATATCCTTCCTCAGTCGATGTAACGTTCCTAGCTGTTGTTTTTTATAATAATGTAAATATATACATTTCTTTTTTTTAGGTTTATGAAGTAAAACGAAAAGTTGACTTTTTCGTTATCCGCCTATATATCTCTAATATAATATCCCTAACATAACTCGAACTCCTCGAGTGGGTGTCATTAATATAATATGACAGTGGAGTGCTCGTTTGATGCGGCAAATGCGGCATCAACTTTCGCGCCAAGTGAAAATTGCCGACTCGCGACCAAAAAAAAACTTCAACTACAACTTTCTAATCTCATCGAGCACGATCTCGCATTACTAATCCCCACTGCTACCAACTACTTAAGGAGATAGAAAGTACAATGGCCTCTCCCGAACGACCGCACAAACGTAAAAGAGACCTAAACGGTCATCCTCGCCCCGTCTCTTCCTCACAACCATCCACTTCCTCGACCTCATCGCAAATCAAAATCAACGTTCTAAAAGCGGGAAGTCCCCCGCCGATTCTTGGTACATCCTCCCTCCATACACCACACTCAACATACCGACAAGCTCGTAGCTAACTCGTATTGCTTTTACTTGATATAATATAGCATCCGTCCACGGTGTCGAACTCCCACAAGACCTAAAATTCGACGCATACACCAAGAAACACAAGACGAAGCATAATTCTACCAGCGGGACGCGAGAACAGGAGTGGTTTTTGAAGGCGCAGACTGCGAGGATTGAGTATGATGGACGGGTGGAGGGGGAAGATGGTATTTCGTGAGTTGCCTCTACTACGACTCCTCGCTACTACTGATGGTGGTGGGCTAATAATGTGTTTAGATATTACGTGGGAGTTTACGACCCGGAAAAGGGCAGTGTGGATGTTTATCCCGCCCCGTTGGTACACGTTCGTCGACAGGTCAGAAGGTTAAAGGAGAAGGAGATACCGGAGAAGGCTTCTACTGGGACTGTACGATTCCTTTCCTTCATCTATACTACCCCGTTACGTTACGTTACATTCATTCATGGTTTGAAGGAGTGGGGAGGGGAGAGGTTTGCTGATGTTTAAATTTGATTATAGCTTTTGGATTCTCGTCAAGCGCTCTCCGCCGCCTTTGGTAACCGTACCAGTCGAAAAGCACTGATCGATGAACAACTCAACGCGATAACGGAATCGACGTTAGGTTCTACCGCTGCCGAAGCTGTCGTGTCTGCTATTTCCTCCGCTGTGGATTCCGCTACGGCTTTATTACCTACCAGTGAGAGCTTGAGGAGCGGACAGGGCAATAGCAAGTATCTACCACCGGTGCATGAGGATGAGGAGGGAGTGACGGTGGATAGCGTTTATAGATTGGAAGAGATGGTGGATAAGAGGGTGTTGGATGGGTGTTTGGCTGGTGTGAGGGATTGGGAGAAGAGTGTTAGAGAAGGCGGGGAGGTTGAATCTACGTATGTTGCTCAAATCATTCAAATACATCTGCTTGGTGGCGAGACTAATCGTGGTGTTTTCTTTCAGGATATCGCCGCATTATGTGACCAGTCGTATCCGCGGTGTTATCGATTCCGGTGTCAATGTGAACACCCGTCTCAAGGTACTACGTTACATCGAACACATGATCAATTTCCATCGCGCCTTCGTCTCTGCGTTTTCAAACACGATGTACAGACCGAAAATATACGATAACCTGCCGGCGGACGATAAATCCATCCTCACACATTTGATGGATACCTTTACCGATCCGAAAAACCAGAATAAGAATGACCGACAGATGTCCAAGACGAAACTTACAAAACTGTACTGTTGGTTATTGATATTGTGCTTGAAGGTTGAGGAGGACGGGAAGATGGATATCTGGGATTTAGTCCAGGATTTACAGATCGATAGGAAGGAGGTTGAAATGGCAGCGAGGGAGATTGGTGCGAAAGTGGAGGTGCTGAAGGATAGTTTTGTCAAGTTGCTGGGGTTGAGCAAGGAGGAGGCTAGAGAGCATAGAATCGTGGCATTGAGGCTGCCATTGTCGTTTCCAAAGACAAAGATGCTGGTTAGGAGGAAGTAAGGCGCTCTCAATCTCGTTCTGAGTCAGCGTTTGTAAATAATATACTAGTTTAAGGGTCTGGTTGAGCGTCAAAAGCTTTTATTTCGATGGATAGATTTTGCTCTCTATTGAAAACCGTCGTATGATTTGACAGTATAAACGCCAATGAACGCCTCGATGCAAACAAGCAAGTAAGGTCTAGCCACGAGACGCATACAAATAAAAAAAAAAACTATAACTATATACAATTAAATAATCCTCAAAAAGATGCAACCATGCTAACCAAAGCTTTCTTCAAACAAGAATATATGAAATTAAAAAAAGTATAGCTAGTGATTATCAGGCCTGTGCCTTCTCCTTCTCCTCAACCAACTTGAGCACATCCCTCAACAGCGCCCTTAAATCACCATCCGTCTTACCCTGATTCTCCGCCTCCCACTCACATCCCATCTCCAACACCTCCCTAGCATCCTCCAACTTGTTCATCTCCTTCAAACACAACGCCCGCCTATACCACGCCTTGACGTTATCCTTGGGCTTCAACCCGCAACTCATCTCCGCGTCGCACATACCCTCGGCCCAATTCCGCATCGCGATATTAGCCTGCGCTCGATTCGAATAGATCATTGACGCTTCTTCGCGGACGAGTGCGGATTGTTCCCAGTGCGGGCGACCCAGACACATTTCGAGAGCGAGGGAGTAGAGTTTCACGGCTTCGCCGAAGGTTTGTTTGCGGAATGCGGCGTTTCCGGATTCTCGGAGCTTGTTGATCTGGGCGGAACGTTTGGGGTTTATGAGACCCGGTGGGGGTGGGATGGCGTTGTCGAATTGGAGGAGGTTGCGGTGAAGGGTGTTTAGTTCGGAGAGGTGGTCGGCGAGATCGGGGATTGGGATTGTGGTTGGGAGCGGAGAGAGGGATTTGGAGACTTCGTCCATGGTTATGGGGAGGAGGGTGAATGATTCCATTGTTTCTGGTTGAAGCTTGTGATTATATCTGGCGCTAGTGGCCTGGGGGAAGGTTTTGGAGGAAGCTTCTAGGCTGAACTTGTATAAGGTAGTTTTGACTGATAGAAGTACAGAAGGATTGCGACTTGGTCTATCTTATTTACAGAGAAGACCAGAAGGCGGTTCTGTCGTGAGGAAGAAGAAGAAGACTGGTGGTTGATGAAGTTTGAGATGAGAAGGTTGTGGAAGGTTGTTGTTGAAACGGTGTCGCCTTTGACGCTTCTTTCGCTTTCGAACTGGCCACATCCTTCCAAACCAGCCAATCACAGCGCTTCCTGCAAATTCCAACAACTTCCTCAACACCCCCTTTCCCCAGCTGGACTATAAAAGGGTACCATGCCCCCCACTTCCTGATTCTTTTCTTCTTTATATTTTTATATTCCTCACTATTAGATAGAATTACTACTAGGATAGTATGATCATACATTTTGCATATAACTGTCAACTCTAACCTGAGAAAATGCGGACGTATGATATAGTAGAATCGTCTACCCTCCGAGTCAAACAATTTACTTCAACGATCGCTCCCGCAAGGCTTATCGTTTGTGGATACCCTCTTCTGACCTGCAAAAAGAGCTGATCCAGGCCGCACACGACCAGCAATGCCATCACAAGCTGGAACGCACCTACAGCCGGTTGGGTAATGTGTATTGGAAAAGACAGGCCAAGACCATCAAGGAGTACAATTGCACACTGCCTCCCTTGCCAGCGCAATACCACATAGAGAAGGCTCAGTCTGGCTGATGAAGCTGGTGATCGTTCTTCGATGCTAAATATATATATATATATCTGTAACCATTTTACAACATCACATATTATCTCTCCAATGACGTTCAGCTAGACAGTCACATTTTATGATATATATAAGCATGTTTTATCCTTCTTCCTGATGAAAGCTTTTGATAAGGTATGGTATGACATTCACCACCATCATGCTCATATCACATGATTAAGCCGACTCTAGCTCTCCTCCTCATAACATACAATATTCCAACTACACAAGTCAATGATCTCTACGATCTACACTCTTAAGATTTCAAGAGAGCTTCTTGGTTGAAGCCTTATGAGATGGTTATGAGTTTGGATTTTCAACCGTTATTTTTACAATATCAAGCTTTCATTTGTAGATGTCTTTGACGCGGACATAAACTGTTAGTTATATCTTGTTAAAAACTGAACATGAACGAGATAATCATTATATACCTCGGAGACGAATACCTGCAAATTTAAGAGGGGAATCCTGAGGGTAGTCAAATTTAAGATGATGAATATAAACAAGTGATTTTCATCCAAAATACTTTTAATTAAGAAGGCTCATGAATAAAACCAATCATCAGTGAGATCTTATGTCATTCTGGGTGGGTTTGCGACAACCCTCACAAACTCTGAAAAAACATGTCATTGTCAATATATCAATATTCAAAAACCACCTGCTTGCAGACGTATGATCATTAATTCCAATATTCAATAATATCTTATAAGAGAAAGCCGTAGTATCTTGAGAAAAATTGTCGCACCTAGCGTATACCTAGAGGATCTTTAGGCACTTAAAAAAATCAATTCTGACGGCTAACATATGTTCAAAAGTCACATTACTCAAAATATCCGAATCGTTATTTCATGTATATCGTTCTAGCTCTCGTGTAATGACCAACCTTTCACTTCCATTATCATTTTCATTTCAAGAATTCACCAAGATCTTCCAAGCCCTGGATCATAACTTCTTTTCGTAGCATGAGAAGTCATCTACGTGAATACCAGTCAAATAATATGGGTGCTGAAAACGATTTACAGCGGAAAAGTCTTCGAGTATGTGATATGGTTTCTGTAAACCGACTGCGCAGACAATATCGACTTCCTTACCGGCTTCCGTCTCAGTTTGCAATATTTGAAGTATTGAATGAGAAAATTCTGACTGAAGGAGTAATTAGAGAAAATCATGATTTTAACTCCTTCAAGTTTCCATCCCTATTTATATGAAAATTGCATCATATCAAAACTAATATTAGCATTCCGTGCGACCCTGGATACCCATGCTTTTTAAAAAGTATATAAAAATAGGAAGGTGTTTCCCGGCGTCATGAACGTTTCGTGGTCTTGAATATATAATCTAAGGCGATAATATTTTTAAAGTTCTGTCCGAAAAGGACAATAAACACACTAAAGAAGTCAATTCAACTCTATTAAATATTAAAGAACTCAACTAAAATCAATACAGAGTGAAAGAGCTCTCCTCGAATCAATCATACCTTATGTTTCGACAGGCTCTATGACCTTAGCATTGGAAAATGTTATGCGGATATATTTATATAAATTAATTGTAACTACAATACGACCGGAGGCAAGCTGAATGATTTCAATTGCACGTATACGTGGAATGGATGATGCTATCACTCAAGTCAACGTCATTATGTTCACTCCACTAAATGGCCAAAAAAGCTAATCTGGGGAAACACTCTAGAAATGTGACTTCAGCTAGCAGCCACTCGTAATAAAAAAAGGTGTCCACCGTTTTATGGGAACATTATCAGATTAAAGGCAAATTCTAATAAAGGTATCGTCATATATCGCTTCGCCTGTGAAGTCTTATGCCACTTGCATCTATAAAATCTATCATTATACTGGATCCGTTATTATCACATAGTCTTAATGTGTGGCCCTAGCCTTGAATGATTTATTGTCATTCCACATCCGTTGATGATATTATATACGGAATGCACGATAGTTGACACACATGGATAGAGAAAACGGAGTTTCTGACATACCCAAACTACCCTCACCATAGAAGTCGAGTTCCTCGCCGATTATTACAACGTTGCATGAATCGTAGAATAAACCGCCTCCGCTATTTTCGCTCATTTTTGACCTCTCTCCAAAGCCGAAGGTTTCCAACCAACATCGCGTCTCCATTCCATGCCGTTTAAATCTCCAACTCAGGGGCTATCTTATCTTGTCGACTACTCACACCTCTAGACTCTTTCTTCTCGCCAATAAAGAGTTGGCAGACGCGGATGATGTCCAGAAAGCGCTCGATCCATGGGTATGTGTTCTTTGTGTAAGGATCTCGATATCTCGTGATCTATTTCCACCCATAGCTCTTTCAAAGCCTTTAATGCTTGATATGCCAAATTCCATGGAATTGTCGAAGGCAATATATCCGGGTGTGAATCGTTCTAGAGTGGTTAAATAAAAATAACGTGGTAGACGTGTTAACTCGCAAAATGGGGTTCTTAGACCCAATTACTTTCGCACACTCCCGCAAGGAGCCTCGAGTGTTATATTATCATCATATGACATTTTATTTATAAGTTTATATTAGCATATAGTGAAATTTAGAGAAACTGGTGGGGAGGCATCCATGTTGTAGTTCCCAGTCACGGATTGACAAAAGGCAGCTGGTGGTACCATGATCCATTGTCTAAAAGTCCAGGCATGTACAGAGTATCTAGGTTTGCAACTTGTGGTATTAAATATATCCATATGTTTCATAAACAAAAATACCTAAGAGTATTACCAAAAGCTGCACATGCAGCCAAACGTCATGCCGCTAAAAGAAAAGTTTTAGTTTCTATACACTCGCACTAGCATATACATCCTGGGGACGTCTTGTAAGTTGAGCTAAGAGAATGCAAGTGCCAAGAAACATCCTGGAAGAGATTATTTAGGAGAAACTGATGAAAATAAACACAATAATATTCAGGGCATGCCAGCTATGCGCTAGATACCGTCTCAATGTTGCACCACCAGATCAGATGCTAAATCAGCTATTTTTGCGGGGCCAGAACGGCATCTAGCCTGTGAGGCAAGCCTTCGAATCTGCTTCGGACACAAAATATCCGAAGTATGCATGATCAAAGACTTTGAGTCGAACGCATCCGGATGAACGGCAAAGATACGTATCGATACCTAGTTTTCGAATTTAAGCCCTTCTATCGATCAAAGTCTACAAAGTAGACCCGAAGGCTGGCCTTGCGCCCGAGACTAAACCTGCGGTCGGTTGTGATCATCATGATATAAGCTAAGCTTTAGCGATAAATTTTTAGCGAAATTGCATTACTATGCATATATACCGGCGAGTTGCTATTACTGAGCCGACGGTGTATAGCTTCTTCAGCATGAACATGTCGGGTAAATCGCCCATCGAAGCCTCAGCTTCTGTGGTTGATTTAAAACTCCAATCAAATTACCTCCGTATCTAGAGCTGCATGTACATATGTTCACTCCTTAAGGATCCTTAAGCATGCTTCCGGTAAGAAAGCGAATCCGAAGCGAGGGATGCGACATCCCAGTATGTGTACCCACAACAACATCTTTTTGCTTCCATTTTAGTTGAAATTTCCTGACATCCGGCTAAATATTTGATCTCAAGGTTTCCCAGCTTTTTTTCGTGGCGAGAGAAAAGCTTGTCTAGTATCTAGCTACAGGGTAAAATTAGAAATCCTCAAGGTACCTGTACTACACTTTCCTTTCACCATTGATGCGTTTTGTACTGTCCGACTTGACTTGCAGCACCGAAGATTGATTGTTCGGAATTCGCGGATTCCCTGCCGCGGATAATATTGAGAGATTTTCTCAGGGAATCTAAACGTCTGCTGAATCGCTATCTTTCCTTCACTCTAACGTTATATTATAAAAGGGGATTCTTACTTCCATTAGAATAAAGCTAGGGGTGGGTATAAAAACCCCAAGCTTGGCTAAGGGCCTTTCCCATTTTCTTTCTCGTCCTAAGCTTCTAGGGATACGATAACCAACATAGCTCGAATTTAATAGCTCCTCTCCATAGTATTTCATTTAAATCAATAAACAGTCAAAGACACCAAAATCTAAGCCAGAATGCAATTCAGAATCACCGTCGTTCTTGCTACCCTCGCAGCTTTGGTCGCTGCCAGCCCGGTCCCAGAACTGGAAGAGAGGACGTTTCCAGGTAGCACGTTTCCAGGTAGCACGTTCCAAAAACTTTACAATTTTGGCGTCGCAACCAGCTAAAGTCATTATCATCTATAGGAACCACCGTTGGATGCCCAGTTTATAAGTACCAGTGCGAGATCGCATGTGTCGTCATTGAACCACCACCAAGTAAGTCAACTCGATGATGTAACACAGATCCGTAAATATCTGAGCTTGATCCGCCTGACCGCAAACCTCGATCCTAATCGAAATCACAGCTACACTACCCGTCGGTGCCTGCAATGCCAATATTAAATGTCCAGATGGCTATCTATGTTGTCCACCGCAGTGCGGATGCAACAGAATTTGCATGAGGCCAGGTAAGTTAGATATTTAGACACCATTCGTTACGAGTGAGACTATGGTATTAACACTTGAGGTGCTATAGTCGTTAGTGCTTAAAATATAATTCGACTCTTGTCGGGTACGGTTCCCTTGGACTACGTCACGCGCAATGTATGCTGAAGTTTCGCCAAAATCTGGGACAAAGATGCTCCCGATCAAAGAGTTCTCTGTCCAATGTTTGAAATTTGAGACGAACTATCAGATATCAACGTCGACGGTTGGGTATTGGATCTTTAATTTTATCAAGCGTTAGTCTTAGGACCATCGAGATGCAATTTTGATGCATATTACAAAATCAAAAGCCAATCTACCGACCAACTTGAAAAGATTTTATTTTTACACAACTCAAGCCGGCAACGGCTAGAAACCATGAACTATAGTTCTTTTTGAGTATCTATCTGACGTAGAGTAGGAGATTTCGTAGAGGTCGAGAGAACGAACTCGACGATATCGTTAACGTATGCGATACATCGAATTACTGGAAACCAAAGCCTTCAGAATATGAGAGTATACAGACTACATAGAAATCTATACAATTTACCTAAAATGAAACATTATACGGCTTAGTAATGACGCACCACTTTTATATATAAGCGAATGCCATTTCTAGATACATTCTCAGCTCTTCTGATATGCACCTATGGATAGCAAACCTATTGATTTCCCACAGATCTGACCTAGTCTCTATATACAGCTAAAAAAAACAAACACAAATATCATTGAATGTATATTACCCAAAATGTAGATAGACTAGGATCACAGCATCCCACATACGCGCTGTAAAAAAAAAAAAACTTCAAGTAGAAAACTGATGATAAGGCTACCATATAGTAAGCCCCCCATAGTTAGAAAGGGAATAAGATAATAATATCACTTATAATACTAAGTAAAGTAGGTTACAAGCTTTTTCCAGCTAGCTCTCTGTTGAGTGATTTTCCTATCCTTTTTGATATTTAAGATGTGTGGTTGTTCTATTTCCCATTCCTGACCAAAATCATGCCGCAATGCTGAGGATCCAGTCTTTGGCCCCAGGCCAACGCGAAAGCAAATCGATGTGTTATTGTTCAAATGGGCCGCGGGGTGTTCATGCTTGACGGATCTTACAAAAATCATGTTGAATAATTGAATCCTGCTCTGTTGACGGATACTACCATCTACTCGCTAGAGGTTGTAGATAGTGTCATCCGTGGTTTGGACGGAAACCCTTCGAGAACTAATAGACACCGCTTGGTCTAAAACTAGAACCGTTATGGTCGCCTTCAGACCCTTTTGGGTAATCTCGGTCATCTCATCGTCATAGTCCAAACATTCATCCTTTCCAGAGCTGATCCAGGTAGAAGGTGCCCACATGAACGGTGAAGCTTGCATCTTCGGCCGCTGATCGAAATTATAGTCCAAGGTATTTTCTGGATGCTGAGGTAAAACGCTCGCCATTTCTCTTCTCCCTCGAGCTCGAGCAAGTGGTTAATTGGCACGTCCAGTAGAAGTCCAATGACAAGAATTTGGTCATCTCGCCTACTAGAACGACGACGAGTCAGAGCGTTGAATATATCTACCAGACGCCTTGACCAGGGCCGTTCGTGGTTCCAGCGATCCAAAGGTCTGGCCTTTTGAAGCAGTCCGAGCAACCCATCTATAAAAATAGAAGGAAATGGATTACTAGAATGAGATGGGTAGGTCTCTATCCTCCGATGAACCTTGTAAAGTTCCTGTATTATGCTGTACAAGTTCGCAAGTCCATCCTTCAAGTCGAGATATACCCATGGGGGTAGGAATCCTTCTTGGTATGTCCAAAGTCGGCCATACCAACCAACCAGAAGCGATGATTGACCAACCGATCTCGAGAGCTGAGTCGTTAATCGAAAGTTGTTTAAGACCTTGATCGATGACTATGACGCCTATTGCGTTTCTATAAGTGAGTTTCATCAACTGTATCGCTTTGCCCCGGTAAGGTTCAAACTTAGGTACACAGAGAGCATCAATCCAGAACCACGCCCCACGAGTTTTCTGCGTGCTCAATTCATGTAGCCTTTTCAATTGGCAGGCTGGCAGTCCGGCTTCAGTCGTACTCCCGAGACCGTCGGCCCAAACATGGGAGAATGCTATATAGTCCACTAGCTTTTGATCTGGAGGAGCTGCGGCGATTTCCAAAGAGTTCATATCCTCTGCGAGACGAACGAGCGGGATATATTCGTGATCAAGAATACCTAATATAGTGGCGTGATCGGGTTTAAGGAGATGACATCGATATTTGGAGGGCCAGTGCTGCTGAGTGTAGGTTGAAATTTGGATATGGTTACGTTCACATTGCTCTGCAGTGCAGTGCACTGCTCGTGACCGGTGGTGGGTTTTGCGAAACCGACAATATCAATATACCTTAGCATAGAGGCCGACATCGCATTTTCCGCGCTTGAAATGACAAAAAGGCACCAGCCCTTCCGGATCAGACTCTCGGAGTAGGTCTTTGACAATAGACCATATGGATTTATGGAAGTCCATATGCTAGACATTAAACTAACTTCACAAGATCGAGTTATAGCTTCATGAAGAGCGGAAAGCGCTGGTTCAATAGTTAACAACAAGGCTTTCAATTGCCTGAAAGATTTCTTCCTATCGAGCTTAGATGGTTCTTCGATTATATGGGAGAGTATTGAGCTTGCGTTGATGGCGCACTCTCTTCCTAATCGAAAGCTCGTTTGCTGGTAATCAGGTTCCACTGGCATGGTACGGATTCTCCGGCTATTGCTATCTAGGAGAATGGGAAGTGTACGGCTGTAAACGTATGCGGAACCGTCATCGTCGGTTCGAACAAGATAGGAGAAGGAAATCGGCAGTGCCAAGATTGATTCCAACAGTCCGAGATAGAGCCAGGCTTGAATAAATGCAGCTGTTTGTTTTACAGCTTCCGATACCTCTAAGATCCTCAGGGTTCGATGTGCAGCCCGAACATTACCCTGTCGTAACATTCTATCAATGTCCCATCCTATACCGTAACATTCTTGAAACGCCTGCAACATCGGTATGGCTTTATTATCACTTGGGTCTAGAACAAGACTAGCTTTGGCTAAGTTTGTGTGCTCCAACGGCGAACTAAACCCCTCATCCTAGATAAAACGTCCCTAGGATGAATCTGTCCAGCCTGCAGCTCTAACAAACTCGTAAGGACGTTCACAGAATTATCATAACCTGTTTGTTCAATCACAGTTAAACTAGGATTTATGCACTAGGTCAAGTCATTAGTCATTTGGACCAGCTTACCATCATATATTTTCTTCAGAGCGCAATCAAAATTTGAGCTTCAAACTGATGAGTATATATATACAATATCGAATATCCAGTGCGCCTTGTTATGGACTTTAAAAACGACAACTAGCAATTAACAATTCAGCTCGGCCCCTACTAAATTTTCCTGCACAGCCTAGAGAAGCTGGATATTCTTTGCACAGCTATCATTTGCACAGAAACATAAATGCCGCATTCAGTCTCGACACCGCCGCATTCAAGTATACTAGTACCAGTATATATACGATATTGCGGTCCATAGCTTTCGTGTTGCGAAGCAGTTCGGGGTCGAGAAAATACCACGTAGTAAACACAAATTAAATAGTTAACGCCAAAGACGATCCAAAACAACGCAGGACTATTCTCCACTATTAGAGATGACCCCCAAAGCCGTTTGGTTGAGGAGATGTTGTTAGAAAGATCTGAGCTTATCCATATATTTCAGTTTTCTTGTTTTATTATTCGTTTTGAATGTGGAGATGAAATCACATGAAATTTCGTCACTAGAATTTAACAATTATGCTACTACACCTAGGCCTAGCTCTCTCTCACGCTTACACATTTCGGATTGAGATATATTATTGACAATCACAATTGCAAGGCGAGGCTTCGCTGTGGATCGAGTGATATATCACTCGGCTCTTCTTAAGTATAGTATTTCATTTTCGATATGCTTAAAGTGTGATTACATAACTGTCATGTATACATGTACAGGCTAGCGTTCAAAGCTCAGAACAGAGACATGATGCGATTAAATAGAATTCCCTAGTACTGAAGCATTACTGAGTAAATCTTCTTCAGCTTTCATTTACCACCGAGAATTCCAGCGATGATTTGAAGTAGCTGTGAGATAACATCTGACGGCAGTTTTGTCGCTGGTGGAGTCGTGGTAGTAGTAGGTGGTGGAGCTGGTGCAGATGTAGTCGTAGGTGCGGATGTAGTGGTAGGTACGGCAGCTAATGCACAAGATGTGATGCCTAGCTCACGAACTGTTTTACACGTGAAACCCGCACAACAGGCAAATTCATCACAGTTTTCTATAAAGCAGCCATAGATATTAGATTCATTTTTCAAAAAGTATTTTCAATCTGTAAGTATCGATAGTTTACTCACCTCCTTCTGCAGCGCATTTGGATGGGGGCGTAGTCGTGGATGCAGGTGGTGCAGATGTACAAGAAGTTATCTGCAGTTCACGGATCGTTGTGCAGACGAAACCCTCGCAGCACTTGAATACCGAGCAGTCCTCTAATGGAAAATAAACGAGTTAGCCACGAGACCAAGCTCCTCGATAGACCATTTGTAATATTTTTAATGTGGAAATGGCCCCATGGGCCCCACTGTTGGCAGTGACAAGCTACATACCTCCTTGTACGGAACATGATGTCCCTTGACGAGCTATGACGCGAAATGATAATTTTTCTGGATTAAAAGTTTTTAAATGTCAATTGCTAGTTAACTTGGTATCGATAAATGGATGAAGGGGTCGATCGAACTGACCGGAGAATTCATTGTTTGCGGGAATAGCAGTGGAGGTAGCGACGAATAGAGCGATGAGACTGAGAACACGCATTTTTAAGGAAGGTTTGTTATATTGTTATAGTATTTACTGTGTATAAGAGAGGCAGCTCAGATATATATATATATATAGATAGATAGACAGATAGCGTGGGGACTGTTGTTTTAGCAGGCAAGCTAAAGTCTTATGCGATACAACGAAGGAGGACAATACTGAGGAAACAAAATAGCCATCATAGTACCAGAGATATCTCGAGGTTTATATATTTAATTTGATCAATACCAAACCCCCCAAAAGGACCTTCGAATCACGGTATTTTCCCCAATAAAATAAATTATTGCAATCCCAAGAAAATTTAAATATCGGCATGCAACAATCAAGATTTTTACGCAAATATTACGCATTTGGAAGCCTGGAGTAGCTATAGGCCCAAATTACTGCGATAATATTAATCCCACACTCTCTGGTTTGTTGAATCACTAGGCAACATGCATGAATTTGCATCACATCTAATATAATCTGCACTTTCCTAGTCTCTACGGCTGATGAGAGAGACGTGGATCTTGATATTGGATTGACTTGTGCGATCAACACTTCTTATTTCCTCTTCAAGATGGGGCTAGACCCGAGGAAGCGCTGATTGTCGTTAAATCTCCGCAGACTGCAGACTGCTTTCAAGTACTTTTGTGTTTCACAATCTCAACCGGTTTGGATCTGTCCGGATCTGCGGATGCCAATCGATCCCCGAGTACGCGAGATAATCTGCCCTAGCCAATATGAGTCCATGCATGAATGTACTGTGCAACATATGCAGGCTACTATGAGATGCGTGCATGTGCGGCATGATATTCGGGAACTCGCACATCATCATATGAACAAAGTGCAACTGAGCATGGGGGCCAGAGTGGAACTTTCTATGAGCAGAGCACTTATGCCTAGCTAGGATACGTACGTACTTATTTACCCTGTTTTTTAACATCAGGAAGATATGATCATGCATGAGCGGGAAAGATCGATCGATAGAATTGCGTTGTTTGGCTTGGTGCCCAGACTAGCTGGAAGTTTCCAAAGTAGATTTAATTCAACCTGGCAGCTTCATCAAGTAGACCCAACGAGACTAAAGTAGACCGACGATCATGAGAATTGATTGATTTTGATTCTTGCGGTCCCAATTTCATATCAAATTAGTGGTGTGGAAGCAATCTCATTCAAGGAGACGACCGCCTGATAAGCCAAATGCAAAGTTGATCAACACATCTTACCAAACCTCCACCAGTCCTCACGCACTGGGAAATCACAACCACTCGAATATTTAAAACAAAAGAATCAATTAATAGGCCAAACATATTTTTTTTAAACTCAATCCTAGCGATTAATCCATTGACCGATACTATATATATAGATCCAAAAAACTAGTTTTTAAAATTTTGTATTATATTTTACCCAATAATTTTATACTTCCAAGCCGGACCTCGTGAAAATGTGTATAAAAAATCGCAAGACTCGAATCCTCAATTAGCGATAGTACAGTAAAATCAAACCAAGCAGGAAGCTTAGAGAAAAGCTTATCGACGAGTGGTACTGTGTTATAAAGTTTAGTACGCATTACTTTGAATTGTTCGCTGGGTTGAATCGATGAGACGAGAGGTATACTAAGCTTAAATAGCCAATAGCAGCAGCCACAGTCTTGTAACTGAACTGTGGCATGCATGGTTGAAACCCATGCATGCGTAATGATAGGAGGAATCGAACCTCTCCGGCGCCTCGGAGGCGGTATGCATAGGAGGCTGGATATGTCCTGACCCGTTCTTTAAAGTTATACAATCAATCAATCAATCAATCAATTGGGATCGAGTTTTTTTTTTTTCAATAAGTGTTTCCTTGTAGATACTCAGTATATGTTCCAATATGGAGGATCGATGGTAATCACCAAGATCAATTCCAACCAATCAATCAATAATATATTACCGAAATATCCCAACTTCTTTGAGTATATATATATATATATTTATATACCTGTATCTTGCCACCAGCGGCCACCTCACCAACCCCGAAAACCCCCAAATGCATGCATGAATGCATGCGGCTAGTACTATACTTAAATATATGCATATGACACGCACGACCCCCCAAAAACTTGACCGAAAATGCGATTGGTCCTTAGAGGTATAATATTCTTATGATATATCAAGCAACGACGAGTTAGGTTTATAATTTAACATTATACTGTGAAGAACGCCCTGTAATGCATGGAGGACCGATCCGCGGTATAACTCTAACACCGATGATATACGTCAAACAAACCGTATAATATAACAGAACCGTATAATATAACCCAACCGGGGAATGTTTAAAAAAAAAATGTACAAAATCAAAAACCTAGTATTGTATTATACTATATCCAAATCCAGCCCCGCAGCCTGCCAGCAATGAGAAATAAAAGGAAGAGAAAAAAAGAAAAAAGAGCAAATGTTTTTCAAACCCTCCAAATAACAAACAACGGCATGTGGGTATAAAACTTATGAAAAAGAAAAGAAAAGAAGAAGGAAAAAAATGTACAGAATCCAGCTATGTGCAATATTCAATAGAAGCATCGAATCATTAATATCCTCTTCTTCCTTCCTTCCGAGAAGAGGCAAATCATGGTACAAGCTGAAGAAAGGGAATAAAAAAAGAAGCAAAAGCAGCCCAGGTAAGCAGTCCAGAGGGAGAAGGAAAAAGAAACTCGAAAACGCCCCCGTTGCGAAAAGTGAAAAAGGAAAGAAAACCCAAAGAGTCAAACAACCGCGGAAATATTATTTTGCTTTTATTCTTCTTTCATGTTTATCGACCGACTTGGTCTCTGGGGGTAATAGGCGGACCGGCTGATCTCGGTGTCGGTTGTGCGGAATAATCTGCCGTTTGTTCGTCGTGGTCGTGGTCTTCGTCGCCGAATTCCGAGTCTGCCGTGAAGGGATTTGGGATTTGAATATCAAGCTGTCGAGTACAATCTATTTTAGCATCTAGCTCCCCCATTCGTCTAGAAGAAGAAAAATATGGTTGATGACCTACATTCATATAACCCGTCCGCCTCAGAGGAATCAACTTGGCCAAGCCACTGATAGGCACCGGTCCGTCTTCTCCATCTCTGGTCTCTCCCCTCTCTTCATCTGCAATCTCTCCCTTCCGTAACCGTTCGAGAACCTCCTCCATCTCTCTATTCTGCTCTTCCAAAAAGGCTTCGATCCTCTTTAACCGTCTCTTGGTTTCGGTCCCGAATATATCCTCCGCGAACCACAGTGTCAGAACGCCCATGGAAGCGTCAACCCAATTCCGCCAGTTCCAGGGGTTGAAAGCTTCGTACAATTCCGCGTTGATAGCTTTGATGATCCGTCTGAACCGGTCTTCGGCAAGGTAGGGTTCGAGAATTTTAGGATAAGTGTTGGAGAAGGCGGGAGAGGTGTCGCCGTGGATCATAAAGTCTCGGGGTATTCGGATGATTTTGGTGGACTCGGCGAGCGGGGAGTTGGGAGGGACGTGAGGGTTAACGTGAGGGTAGCAGGGGTGTGTGGGGTCCCAGGAGGTTGAAGACTCGGAGTGCATGCTAGAAGCGCCATCGCGAGACGGGGTGACAGGTGAGGATACAACAGGCGGGAGTTCTTGAGCGCGACGCTGTCGGAGGTCGTCAAGTTTGAGGCCGCGTTCGAGTTCGAGGTCTACGGATTCGGAGTGGGAGCGCGAGTTTGTTTTGTTATTCTTGCTGTTGGGGGAGGAGGAGGAATGGTCTTTGCGATTAGCAGCGGTGGCGGTGGTAGGGGTGTCACCGGCGATGGAGGAGGCGGCGGTGGTGGTGGTGTTCGTGGCCATCTCGTTGGAAGGACGGTTGGAGGTGGAGAGACGGTGGATGGATGAAGATTTGGAGTCTTTGGGGGTGAAGCCTGAGATGCCCGAGTCGTTTTCGGCGAGGGTAAAGGCCATAATAGCAGATTTTATTAATCGCAACCAAAGTTGGTGGTGGCGGCTGTTTCTATTAATAAATAATAAAGAATAGGGAACGACGGGAACGACGAGAACGGGGATTGAGGACGAGGAGGAGAATGACCAGAACGCCGCGACACGAGAGAAAGGAAAGGGAGCGAGGCGAGGCGAGGCGAGGGAAGGAAGAAGGTCAAAGCTGGAAGATGGGAGGGCCCCCCGGTTGTCCCCTGGACCCTGGTTTCAAGAAGACAAAGAACAGAACAGAATATACGTATAATAATATTTAAGACTCTATGCCTTCACACTTAATCTATCGGAAATCGACCAGGACGAGGACGAGGACGAGGACGAAAAGGATTGATTGAAAGAGTGGCTGAAGGAGACCGACCGATGGAGGAGGGACGATGCTTGTCGAAAGGCCCAGGGGAGGAACTCTTTCCCTTCCAATTAATGCTATCGAATGAATTGACCCAAAACTACTAGAGCAGACAAAAGTATACAGAGTAGTACTATTAGAAACGATGGATGGCAAAAAGAAGGACAAGAAGAGATTTTAATTAAATCGCCGGAATCAGGTTAATTCGTTTCTTTGTCGTTCGAATTCGAAGGACGAGAAGGACGAAGAGGAAGAAGAAGACGAAGGAAGGCAGGTGCGATGGGATGATTGCAATTGGTCGAGGCTGGTTAAAGTAAGGGGCTCTCCCAATTGGCGCCAAACGAGAATAATAATAATACTCCACCGCCGGACGATAATAGATACTCTCTCGCTGGGAGACAGAGACGTGTACAAGAAGAAAATATATATATCTTTTAACCAATCGAGTGGATATAAAAAGAACGAAGAATATTGCCCAGGATCAACGTCGGTTTATAATTATATATAAGGACCCGGGTGGTTAATTCAATTGACGGGGGAGGCAAGAATGTAAAATGTCAACGTGATATTCGCAGCAACTGGAATGCAAAAAAAAAAAAAACGGCTATCAATCTTAATATATAATTATATATCTTGACTTGCTTTTCATATTCCGTATTTATCTCTCGTGATCTCGTTATCCGATTTTTCTATGGTTTCGAACGTTTCAGGGGTTTCTGCATTCAGGTTGCATTGAGTCGTGCCTGCATATATTTATTCTGCATATACCATATGTCCGCCCCTTCACCGCCTCACCAATAGATACTTAGTATCTAGATAGATCCTGTTATATATTCATGCCGATTGAATACTTGGTAGGTATCTTTATACACTTCTCCCGCCGATTCCTTGCAATTGCATTAATTGCTTGTCCGACCAGCCACTTGCACGTATATGTATGTATAATCTTCAACATGACAGTTGGCATCGATGCATCTCTGCCGTCTACACCAGGCTAAGTACATGTACATCTATATCTCTGAGGCCTAGCTTGTTTGTTATAAACTTCGGTGTAACCAACGGATACAAATCACTCTTCCTATTTCATCTATGGAATATGAATTCATGCGAGTACCCGAGCCTTTGTGAAATCATGCATGCATATATAGATATCACCGGACTTTCTTCCTTTGTTAATTATCGCGCGCGGGAATCGAATCGGGTTTAATCCTGTACTGCATGTCCCCTTCTCACCCGCTGATACTATCTCTTGCAGTTGTGATATGATAACTACCGATGAGTCGAACGACTTCTCACTAGCACTGGCAAGCAACCCGTGATTTAAAGGATTTGAGACCGAACGGAATAATAAAAACAACAGTTAACAGTGTTTATACATAAGAAGTTTAACACCCGTCTACTGACGCTATTATAATTATATTGCAACTAATAGTGAGACATCAATAGTAGGAATAATAATGACAATATTAATATTATTTTCTCCGACGTGAAATCTTTTAGTGCCGGATAGCAAGGCGAGCTCGCGAGATCGGAAATGCACGGTTTGTTTTCAACATGCAACATCGGGTCGAAGATTCACATTTGACATTTTATATTTAGCGTCGCTTTTGCCTGCCATCTATGCATGGTCCGGATTTATAGATCTAGCTACTGGGTGAAATAATAACTTTGACATACCATATCCGGAAAGGGGTTTTTTTTTTTTTTAATTATTTTCTTGGGGTTGTACCTAGAAAAGTCAGAAATTATCACAAACATGAAGATGTATAAAGATTTGGGCGGCCAAATGCAATGCCTCTCCGCAAAGAAGGTAGTCTTCCAACATGCGCCCTACACGCATCAGAGTATTGAAAAATAGAAAATGTAGGGTGAGGATAAAGATTTCCTATATTCTAGTTTTATGGAGGATATAAATTGGGAAACAACTTGTCGTCCCCTTGAATACTTGACCTTCTCTTCCTAGTCTAAATCCTCTCTGGATAGTCATATCTCCAGATTGAACAACTCCCGGGAACTTTAAAAAATATCGATATTGAGTAGCTACTATCATTCTACAAGAAATTTTGCTCGTACTATCCTTTACATACATCATATAATTTTCTGACAGCTTCATTGCATGCAAACAATCTATGACACTTCCAACCCAATCACTGCACGGACATAACCAAGACCCACAGAATCAAAGTTCACAACCCTAATGACCAAAACGAACTCGTTGTCTACGGTCACAATCGGAGGAGCTAGCGCTGGATTCTCTGCATTTTCTTTCCCCAACTTGTTGAAATCGACAATCTCATTACGATATTCATTCTTCTCTGTGAATCTCCCATTAATCCTCGCCAGCAACTTGACTCCACGTTGTGGTAAGGCTGTAAGCGCAATGAAGGGTTGAGCATTGGATTCGTTGTTGATCCAAGTATTCTGGGAGGGCACGACAAGTTTGGCGTGCTCCAGATCGTAAAGTTGTCGGATTTGGGAAAGAGCCGGGTCACCCGAGGAAACACCGTCAACGACCCCACGAGGGAGTGATGTCATGATATCGACTGAATAGTGGGCGTTTGGCTGCGGTGCCCAGGCATGGAAGTCGATGTTTAGCTTCTTCGCGATGATGCTGCTCGGAAACCCACGGGGTATGCGGAGACTTTGGACACCAACTGCGGTGGAAACAGTTTGGTTGAACTCAAACAACGTGGTGAGTTTGAGAGGCTCGCTGAGAGGTTGAGAAGCCATAGTGGATAATATATATATATATATTTATAATGGGTGTACAATTAGACTATGTAGAAAAGAAAGTTTGCGAGGAGTGCAGTGGCCGAATTGCTCTGCCAATGCTGTTTTTTGAAAGGAAGAACTCACTCTCCTTTATACATAATTTTGCTTGTTAGAAAGTGACATCTTTCCCATCAGTCATTGGTAATAGTAATTAAAACTGAAATACTCCATGCACAATTTTTCTACTTTCATATATATATATCATTCAAATGCCGCGGACACCTCTGCCCGTTTTCATGCATCCTCGCCCCTCATTTTTGCCGTCCTGCAGCTGCAGCTGCAGTACGCTTATATAACAATGCCCAATTTATGAAGGTGATATTTGTTTCTATCTACCGGAGGATAGAATATAGCTTGGCATTAATTAATACAGTACGTCTGCCTGCGTACGAATCACTGTCAACCTGTCTGGTCAGAGGGATTAAAGGTATGAAAGCAAGATCAATCCAGCCATGCATGAAGCATGCGAGTATACGTGGCAGAGAAAATATCATAAAGCATTAGAAGTTAATATGGGCGATGCATGCAGCGATGTTCGGACGCCCGGATCCGGATCATAATTAATGACCAGCGCTGAAGCTAAATGGAGAGCATTGCATTGATACAAAAACACTAAGACATCATCGCGCTGATACTTCATTGCATATGATCACTTGCTGTTTAGCCTGGCAGGATATATATATTACATCTAAAGTAATAATGGTTACTTGAGTACTTTGGTATTTTTACAGCATTGGGCTCAATTAAACAAGTGTTGTGATGTGTTTTTAAAAGTCACTGCACTGTACATGACGTCTGTGCCCGACATTAGTCTTGGGTCGCCCGATATATATATGTATAGTTTCACAGAAGATATGTGATAAATTCATAAAGGCAATTAAAAAAAATAATATGTCTCCTAATTTTATTATTTGGATTGGTCGTAAGTTTCTACAATAATTTCAACAGGCCTTCTGGCCTCGAGACTACAACTTGAAGATTTTATTGTAAAGCTAGAAAATCAAAATTTAAATATTTCACAAATGTTTTTTATGAGTACCATGGTACCATATATATATGATTAAAACGTAGCCTCGAGGCATTATAACGTAAAAATCAAACCAAAAATTCAAGACTGTTCCAAACCATCTCGCCAAAATCTCGCAAATGTCTCCATTCCATCCATCTTCGGCCGGCTGGCGTTTCCTGCTCGAGAAAGGGGATGACCTGTCTGAACAGAAAATACCACACTGTCCCCATTGCCTCCGCCGCGTTGCCCCGCGCCCAAGCCGAGCCGAACCTCCAATTAATTGATTTCAATCTTTTATTCCCTCGAAAAGGAATTCGTTTTTCGAATTCATTGAAATTGATGAGCTGCTTTTCCAGGGGGTTGCTCATGAAATTAAACACTTAACTACAACATACCTGAACCTTGTCAATATCATATTTCCAAAAGCTATAGCTAAGCTCGACTAAGCTCAGCTAAAAGCTATATATATAACTCCCACAGATGCACTTCCACACGGCCAACCACCACCACTACCACCACCACCACCGAATCTCGACCATCCCCCTGGACGTCGACTCCAACCATACAATCTACCCCTGCGACCCGCCCTCGCGCACCGCAACGGACATCAACACCAAGAACAATGCAACAACAATGGCCGGTGATATCGAGTTCGAGAGGGGTGATGGTAGTAGCAGTAGTAGTCGTAGTCGTAGCAGTGGCAGCAGTCATATAACGAGCAGTAGGAGTAACAGTCCGCCTCGACCTCCACTACCCCTCCCCGCCGAACTATCCCTCATGATCCTCTCCTTCACCCCGCTCGAAGATCTCAAATCCTTTTCGCTGTGTTCGAAATCCTGCCGGGAGTTATGTTTGCCCGTGTTATTTAGGGGTATCGGAGTATCCCACGTTTCCATCACCGCGTTTGAAGATGGCGGTAGTTTGTGTCATTTGAGGTCTAGCGTTAGGTATGTCTAAGTGTATATACACCCACTCACCCGATATTTAAAACCGCCAATTGATAGACCACAAGACTACAATTGATATAATAAAATACACTCCTCTCTTAGGATAATTTTTCCTAAATACTAAATTTAATTAATATATATATATATATATATATATGATGGCTAATTGAATATATATAGGTATATAAACCTGACCGTCCCAAAAGACACCCCCTTCTCCCACCTCGTCTACAAATACAAAAAATACACCCACTTCCTCCGTCTCTTCCCCCACCTCTCCGCCCTCCGTCTGGCACTCTACACCTCCCGCGCGACCCAATACCTCCTCTTCCTCGCCATCTTCTCCACAATATCAACCTACTCATTCTACACCAACCTGAAAGCACTATACCTCGAATGTCTCGTCGATCTGGAAGATCTAGAGGAGGACGATGAAGACGGGACGACGAGCGGGGAGTATAACGTTGACGATTACGTTCTCTTTCGGAAATGCGGGGAATGGGAGTTCTTATCCTCTCCTGCCATATTGAACGGTTTTAACGAGTTTGATAAAGAAGGAGAGGCGGCGACAACAACGGTAGATTGTGAGGCTTTCGCGAGGCGATTGAGGAAGTGTGGTGGTGTGAATATCGAAAAGGGGATACGGTATCCCCCCTCGTTGGAGGAGATATACTTCACCACACCCCTAGCGTTCAGGTTCCGACGCGGTTCTAAAGATTACAAACCCGGGTTTCCGGAAATGTTGGTGTTGAATTGCTGTACAAACTCGACTTCACCCTCACATCTCAATTCTAATTATAAGACAAACGGGGAATACAGCGGTGATGGTGGTCAGAAGGGAACGTTGAAACGGTTGGAGATCTTTGCGGCGTGTTTGTACACTCCTCGTTTCTCCCCGTCGAGATTACAAACCTACCTCGACCATCATAATAATAACAACAACCAAGCTTCGATCCCCGGGGACGTGATAATCTACCCTAACGTCACCCGTCTCCGCTTCGACGTCGCGGGGTTTCAAAACCGTAACCTGAGAGAGATACGGATCCGGTTCCCTAACCTTGAAGAGTTATTTATCGCAGTATGGGAGGAAGGCTCGGACGAGTCCGTCATGCCGCAGTACGAAACGGGAAAAGTGGTATATAAAGCCATCGTTGAGATGAAGAAGCTCAAGAGGATAGGGCTACCCTGGCCGGTGAGGGCAGAGAGCGGGAAGGTTACAGTTAAGCATCTGGAGAGGTCGGTGGAGTGGTGGAAGGAACGCGGGGCGGTGGTGGGGTCGATGGGTGGGTTGGAGTCAGTGGAGTTTGTGAGGAAGGTTAAGGATAAAAAGGAGGAGTACGCAGGGTGTAAGATTACAAGACGGACGGTGAACGGTCACGAGGAAGGGTGGGAGTATGATTGGGATGTGGGGAAACGGCCGTTGCCGAGGTTTAAGGATGCACCGACGCTGTGGGCGTTGGAGGCTTTCGAGGGGTGGCAGGACGATATGGGAGCAAATAGTGAGGATGAAGAAGAAGATGAGGAGAATGCGAACGGGCAGGAAAACGGTAATGCCAATGGGAATAATAGGTCGTTGAATGTGGTTACGGAGGGAGGGGACTCGGAGTATGAGAGCGATTACGATATCTGGGCTGAAGATGATAGCGAATATATGAATGAATGATATCATATGAATTTTACTTGAATACGTAATAGAATAAGTAAGTAAGTATAGTATGTACAGCCTTATATCGAGGTCTTTGATAGCAATACGCAGATAGATATATATCTGTCTCGATATAATCAACAATCATCACACCGATCAGAAGAATATATCCAGTGGAGAATATCAATAGTAATAGTAGCTCTGTTAATATTTAATGATAATGTTGACAAGGCTAAAGATATATTATATTGTA
This sequence comes from Arthrobotrys entomopaga, assembly GCA_012184315.1. Taxonomy (NCBI): domain Eukaryota; kingdom Fungi; phylum Ascomycota; class Orbiliomycetes; order Orbiliales; family Orbiliaceae; genus Arthrobotrys; species Arthrobotrys entomopaga. Next base: position 174,779 of record LDDX01000276.1, on the reverse strand, counting down.
AGGATAACAAGAGCGTGCGATGAAGTTATTTCGAGTGGGTCGTCGACAGTCCCATCGTCAACCTCATCTCAACACCATCCCTCTCCACCTCTTCTTCCTTCCTTCCTCCTTCGTCCTTCAACGTCCGTCGTTCATCGCATCGTTCATCGCATCGCAACAATAATCTTCGTCATCAACGTCCTCTTCCGTGTCACCGTCCATCAAGAGAAGATCGTCTATCAAGACGTTAATTATCAAATCGGGCAGTTACCCCATTCGCATCAACGTGAAGCCACTCCAACAATGTCACAATCTTCTAATGCATCTTCATCTGTTGATGGCGATACGGGTATCTACCTCCCCACCGAAATTTTGACTACTATCTGCCCTTATCTCTCTTTAGAAGATTTGAAATCCTTCTCGTGCGCTTCAAAGCGCTTCAGAGCTGCTGCTTTTCCTCATTTGGTGGAACACATCGTTTTGGACGCTCAATCCAGTCAGCTCTTTCGGTCTAAATTGTTCTATCTTCGCAATTATGTTCGGTGAGACTATACCCCATCTAGCTTATTGAATTGATGCTATCAAATATCATCTCTAGGTGGTCTGATGTTGGTTCTGCTTCGGCAGAACGTCAACATAAGACTATTTAAATATTTTTGAAGATGCGTATGAAGAACATGGCTAACTTGTTGTATTTTGTATGCATCGATATCATCGGGTTCAACGTATAGTACCGTCAAAATTGGAGGAATGAAGAACTGTCAGTTCAGTCAAATCGTAAGAGCAGCTCGACATCACAGCAATGTCCTTCGGATCTTCCCCCGCGTCACCGGAGTGGACATCGAAACTAGCATCCAACCCGAATATGACTGTAGCTTCTTCCTCGCCATCCTCCAAAAGCTCGAACATTACCCAAGTTTCAACAACTTGACGTACCTTGGTCTTGGTTTCCACCCAGAAACCCTCCCAGGAGATGAAGTCACCTTTGTCATCGCTGAAGACTACGAAGGCTACTATGTAAACCTCCCCGAATTGGATGGAATCTTCCTCGGAAAGGTCCTCGAAGCGTTCGACCGCAGCGCCATCGCCAACATTATCCAACATCCCCCAAACCTCACCGACCTTCGCATCACCACTCAAGTCTTCAATTTTGCCATCCTTACCCCTTCCCACCACACCGTCTACCACTCCCTCCGCTCCCCAACTTTCTTAGAACTCTTCCTTCTGAGCTCCGCTCTCCGCCCGGATGTCAACCTCCGCCTCAAACGCCTAGAACTCACAACTCTGGTCTCGCTCGACCTCGACTACGACGAAGGAGGGTACGCCGCCTCGATCCATGTCGAAAACGGCTGGCAGTGTCAACAATACCCCACAGTCACCCATCTAACCCTCAACCTCCCCTTCTTCACCATCTCCCACCAACGTGGTCTCACCAAACTCTTCCCAAAAGTGACCGACCTCCAGATCAACGTGATCTACACCCGCGACGAATGGTGCGCGAAAACCTGGTGCGCCCCGCATATCGACGCCATCCGAGACTTCTGGCAGCTGAAGCGACTCAAGTCTCTATACGTCCCCTGGCCTGACTCTGGGCCTCTCACAGCTGTATCAATGGCCACGGATAATGACCTGAAGGATCTCCTTCAGAACTGGCTCGGACAGGGCGCTGAGTGGCTCGAACGGGTCAGTTTCGCGAGAGGCACTCGACCACATCACCGTGAGTTTATGTCGTTCAAGGTTGAGATGGTACGAAGGGGACATTGGATGATCGAGGGTGGAGGAGGAGTGAACCCTATCCATGATGTTTTGTCGGGACAGCCGTTGGGGTATCAGTTCCCCACGAGGTTCGATATGCTGTAAGGTCCATCCCGTCTCCTTTTTCTTCCTCCCTCCCTTCCTTCCTTACTCCTCTACCCAAATCATTTCATTCCTTCATCGTACTTTTTTCCTGAAAAAAAAAAAAAAAAACAAAAAAAAAAAGAAAAAGTTTGCTTGTGTTTGTTGCTGTCTTTTTTTGGTTTGTGCTTATATTACATCTTCTTGATATTGAACTGAAAAATTCTGACTTTCTTTTTCTTTTCGCGTCTGCGTCTGCGTTATTAATATAACCTTTTTCCTAAGGAAATGGCTAGTATTGTCGATTGAAACCATCAACGTTATTATTCTGTTTTATTGTCTTTGGTTGATGGTATTCCCGCCCTCGACGTCGACGGAAATCGAAGTGTTAGTGATGCGGAAAAAGGTGGAAGGGTGGGTGAATTGGATCTTTTATGTGCATATTGCGGCGTTTGGGGCGATATTTATCCATTCTGCGGTTGTGCAGTATACGCTATCAGGGTGGGTTGAAGTGCTTTGAATTCGTGAGGAGGTGTGGGGAGGATATATTTTATTGACTCGGGCTGCTTTTCTCTTTCTTTTTTTTTTTTTTTATATTGAATTATTGTTGTATATACATTACGCACGTCCGGTTGAGCTGAACTGGTGGTTTTTAGCTCTGGTCTTTCGTGCGGGTATTAATTCTCGCATGCATACGCTATAGATGGAGGGGGATATATGTCCTGCCACGCCATGAGATGGATTTTATATATACATGGGTGGCTCATGGTGGGTTTGTGATTGTGGTTATGGTTGATATTAGCATGCACATGTATTAGCTAGCAAGAGCCTGTTAGCACTGCCTCTCCGCTCTGTACTTATCGAAAAATAAATTATCATTATATCATCATTTCTATATGGGCGCTTTTGAAGGTTTTATGGGTTGGGGAGATTTACTTACCAGTTGGCTAACACCCTCTCGGTCTTCTTAACTACAGACCAAGAGGAATTATACGCAAAGCTTCTACGGAAGAAAAAAAAGATATAGTATGGTTTGATAAAAAAATATTCAATTCTTTTGAATGCCTCTAAACTACTAGCTATAATAGAAAGGGAAAAAAAACTCCACCCTCAAAACACCATTTTGTAACTCCAAAAAGATATAATCATATATATAAAAAAAAGTATCCTGTTCTGAGAAACCATCCTCCATGTAATTCCAACACTCGATTCAAATATATCCTATCCATATCTCATCCATCCATCCATCTATTTTATTTGATATACAACCCTCAAAGCCTCTTTCCAAGCCCAGATCTATCACGCTACAAACCCGCAAAACCATATTCCGCGAGTAAGAGGTACACTTCATCCCAAAAAAATAATCGGAACGTCAGATCCAAACCCTTCCAAAGAAAGCCAAGGTACTAGTATATATCCTCCGTGAACGAACAAAAAAACCCGACACTCTCCTCAAGAGACTCCCTTTTCTTTTGATCCTTTCTTTCTTTTCTCTCCAGATTTATTTATTCTCCTGTTACGCTTTCCTTCACCTCTACCCCCGTTAAACAACCGACCCCAGAGATCCTCTCGAACCTTCAAACCCGAATAAAGTAAAAAGCGCGACTCTCACCTCTCCCCCCTCCCACAACTTCCACGATAAATCAAGAGTAAAAGTCAAGTCAAAGCGCCGTCATCTCAAAGCTTTTTTACATCTTCGTGAAACTTCAGCTTCAAGGATATCCCCTTTCCCTTCCCCCTCTCTCTTTCAGGTTCTCATGGTGGATAAGATGGATAGATGGATAAGACAGATATTTCTACCACGACATATATAATGACCGGATACCAAACACCCCCCCTACTACCGGATATATATTGAATCGAGTCATCCTGCTCGCCCTCCGCTTCGGTTCCTCAAACTTACAACACCCTCAAAAACCGTCGCAGCAGTTGTAACTATGCTTAGGGCACAGTACCGCGCGCACAATGAATTTGAGTTGGGGTTGAAGTGAGTAAAGAAGCGGGAATGACGGGGAAGGAGTTTCTCAGAGACAGGTAATATCAGGTTAAAAGTAGAAGATGATGGTTTTTAAAAAAGACGGTCCGGATATGTGAGTGTATGTGTGTATGACGGTGGCTGCAAACCATACACGGTCATCAGAGATGCGACGTGTACAAGGTGCCAATATCGATGTCTTTTTTTTTTGTCTTTTTGTTGTTGTCGGAGAACCTGAAAGGGAGAAGAAAAGAGAAAGAAAAAACCCAAGAGCGAATAGAAGACAGCCGAGATATCAAGACGCGATGAAAAAACAAACTCCGAATGTACCGTGTAATCAAGGAAGAGAAAAAAAGAGAAAACCGCACCAAACCCATCCGAGAAGAAAGAAATGAGGAAATTAGGGAAGATTAAAAACAGAGTAGAGATGTGTTTCTTGATAAGGCAAGAAAACTGACGAAGAATAAAACCTCTTTTGAAAAAAAAAAAAAAAAGACAAATAAAGAAAAGAAACTCTTACTGAAGAGATATTTTTTATATAAAAAAAAAACACGTGCCATGGGATATTCGTTCACAGGTCCTTCAACTCGACGCTGATCGGCTCGCCAAAGAGGTCGAGGCTCATGTCAACGGAGTTCTTGTCGTCCTTGCCAAGCCCGAAGAAGTCAAAGTTCATGTCGAGCTCGGGGAAGGACGAAGCCGGGAGGCTGTTCGACGCCATATCGTCGGAGGTAATTATTGGGGTCGACAAAGAATCGCTATCCGGTGATGATAAATGCCCGATGGAGTCAACGCATGCGTTCAGCGAGGACTCGTCAAAGAGCGTCCAATCGGTCCAAAGGTTGTCAACGGTCTCAGTAGAGATGACATCAGACTTGAGGAGGCCGAGGTCAATGCTGCTACCGCTTTGTTGTTGCTCAACAGACACTGCAGGTCCGGGAGGCACAACATCGTAGCATGATGTTGTGTCGTGTTGAGAACAGGGGTAGAGATTGACTGGCTGGGGACGGTGGGTGGAGTCCGGATGTCATCTTCCGACTTGACGGCTGGGCTTTGGAGAAGGGACTGTGGGGATAGGGCTTGGACGTCGGCCATGGCGACGTTGTCGGATGCGATTGTCTTTTCCTCGGGGAGTGACTGTGGGATGAAGGCGGAACCGGCTGGGAGGTGAGACTTGGCGAGGAGGTAGTTGTGCTCGAGTTGCTTGTACTTCTTTTGAAGGTCGGCGAATTCTTGTTCGAACTGGGAGATACGGGCTTTCATTTCGACGTTTTCGACTTCGATCTCCTTCTTACGCTTCTCGAGGGCTTCCTGTTCGGCTCTCTTGCGCTCACGGGAAGAATGAGCGGCGGCACGGTTACGGAGAACACGCTCGATCCGACGCTGTTCCTTCTCGGCCTCTGTTTTGGCGCGTTTGCTGCAAGGAATTGTTAATATCATGTGATAATAGACTCTATATCAAACGTATACATACCGAGGAGGAAGGTTGGTGGTTGGGGTAGGGAGTTCCTGTCCCCACGACTTTCTCTTCTTGACAGGCTTCTTTTCGTCATCCTTCTTGTCTTCGGAGGACTTTGGGGTATCGGCAGCGGTTGAAGGAGCCGGACTGGTGGCTTCGGACTCTTCATCGCTGGTGGAAGGTGGGGACATGGGGCCGGCCATATTCTTCATCAACATGTCGTAGTTCATGTCACCGATGGAGTCCCAGAGGGTGATTTCTGGGGAAGCAGACGGCGACGACATCTTTCTTTCTATTCTTGTGTGTGTATATTCTTCGTATATATGTATGTATGTATTGGATATGGGGTATGTAGGTGTATGTTTTATATTGTCGAGTACACGATCGTATATGAATGTGTGTGTATGAATAAAATGTCGAAGATATAAGATAGATAATAACCGATGGAGGCAAAAAAGAAAGAGAGGGTAAAGAGTGGAAAATATATAAAGATGCAGGGACGGGGAGTTTAAGCCCTTTTTAACGGTAGTGATATTGAATGACGACTGAAGGAGGAAAAGGAAAGAGTCACACAGGACGGGGCTGATGTGTACACACGTCCGATCAGGAACGTTCTCAAACGTAGGAGGAAAGGACTCTCACTACGCACACACACAAAAACTCTTGGTCTTGTCTTGTCTTGAAGGGGATGGATGGATGGATATTCAACTTCCGGGGGGGTAAGACTAAGATGATATATACTTAGTTTATACTCCTACCGACGGGTACGCTTGTAATGGCAAAAAGGAAGGACTATGCTATTATTACTTTGGCTGTAACTTTATAGCAAAGCAAGTAAAACCAACACCGCTAGTTCAAATTAATGAAGGTCGTCCGGGTCGATTCGGTCTCGAGAAAGAGAGTTTGATAATAATAACAATCAATCAATCAAAAGTCTGATGTCTGATGTCTGATGTCTTGGTAGGAGGGTGTGTGGGAAGGAAGCGAGTGGAAGGGAGGACGAGGACACGCTGTCAGTTTTATAAGCTGGGACGGAAGCCCTCTGCGTTGCGCTGTGCGTTGACCCTGCCTCCGATCCCACAACGCGAGAGCCGACTATCAAAGGAACATCGAAGAGAGGTGCCCCGGACAGGGGTCCCGACGACGACAGAAACGACGTTGGACAAGGGTTCGTTCTTTTGGATGGGCCACCTTTTGCCGTCGGAAGCTAAGACCGTAATGCTCACCCCCTTAACAGCCTTTCTCTCTCGCAGAAGCAATTATATCATTTTCTTTTCTTCTTTTCTTTTCTCTCGTCTTCTTCTTTCGTGGAGATTACACACCGTCGACAAGAGGGATATGCTCGACTGTACGAACAAGTAAAAAAAAAAAAAAAAAAAAAAAAAACCTCTGATTGTCGATTTTCGCGCTGCATTCGAAAATGCATTCGTTGCCTGGGTATATGCAGTAGTAAGTAGTACTATCTGGTAGTAGCATTCCAGTCGATCCAGATTGTCCTCTCCCCTTCACTTGAGAATAGAATTGGCAACCGATCGATCGGTAGGCAAATCCCTCTCGTTGATGAAACCCTTCGACGTGAAACGGGATGTTATTGTGCCATTGTAATTTTTTTTTTTTTTTCTCGTTTCCCGGCATTAAAAAAAATATTTTCCTTTGCTGTGCCAATTTTTTTTATTATTGCGAGAAGCGAGCGAGCGAGAGAGTTCGAGAAGGCCCGTCGAGGGTATGTAGGTTGGCCGGGCCTCGAAAGAGGTCATGCCGACAGGATTACTATCCCTCTCGAGCTCGATCGAATCCAACCTCTGATTTTTACTGCCAGACTGCCCCATCTCCATTGTCATCATGTAATGCGAGCGCATGGTTCTCCAGATTTTCCAACGTATCAGGGGTGTCGAAACCCTCTCGTAGACGTTTCCAACCCACACCCTTTTTTTTTTTTTTTTTTTTTTCGTTCGGTTGGACTTTCGAAACCAACGTTGGATATATTGTGTTCAAAGTTTATACAAATCCTAAGCTTTGTGATCTTCGCACTTCAGCCAAAACTTTGGATTTCTCGTTCCGTTTGTTTCCTTCCTTCCCCCAGTTCAGTTTATTCCTGTTAATCCGGTCCGTTTCCAAGCAAGGGTTACGCACCCTCTCGTCGGAACAATTAATCTATTTCTTCCCCCCAATTCTTCCATAAAGTACGTTATAACTATAGCGGCTGTTCGCTAGTTGCAAATGTCGTTATGTCGTTATACCAACAGATAATCCACCCATATCGATAACATAAAATATCCTCGCATCCAGTTTGTCTACAATTTCCGGTGACATGAACCGGAGCCCCCCATCGCGTCGTTGATCCTAAAGCTCGCTCACAATATTGTCCAAAATACGAAAGGTCGCACAGCGCATAGACGCACCAGCCTAAACGCTGTTCTCAGACTTTCTCGGTTAGGAAGTTCTTCGAGAAAACCCGTACTGTAAAAAAAAAAAAAAAAAAAAGTGTACTAGACCGGGGGAGGACCTATTTCTTTTTCGATCGAGTAGCAAAAACATCGATCAAGGGTTGGAATACCAAAGGCAAACCATGCATGAATTTTTGAAGCATAGCGTAAGAAATGGTGAAAATTTGCAAAAGAAAATTTAAGGGTACAAAAAGAGTATCTCGCAACATGTTACTATTTCTAATATGTGAACTATTACTACGTACATGGTACGCCTTTCCATGGGAAATACAATATCACCTGTAACTCAGTTGATTGTCCCTTGCTCTTGTATCGTCTGCCCAGCATATTTTCCATCCCTTGGAAGTGAAGGGTGAGGCTGGAGTTTGCGTTTGGAATGGTGTTAGTTATATATAGACGCTAGACAGTTCAAATTTTTTTTTTTCGCTATGATCAAGGCTTAAGGGAACTGGGTTTCGCTTCTAGCGAAAAAGAGCGAGACATGAAACATATCGATGGCACGTTAGCTGTAGCTATAGCTGTGAACGTGAAGCTTAAAATATTACAATGTAGGCTGTGTGAGCCTTTGTCATCTCCTGTGCCTCTCTCATCTCATCGCCATTTATAAATTTAATATTTGCGGATATGTTCAATTGCAATGTCTCGTATACTATACAACCCTGGCCTGGGCCCTTAGGATAAAATCGAAACGCACACACAACAAACATCTCTAGCTCTAATTACTGTTAAAAAAAACTAAAACTAAAACCGCAGTCACAATCACGTTTTGCCAATTGGAATCCGGAACGTCATCAGAATTCCTAATGTACCTCTCCAGCAGATCGCAAGCCAAGGCTATATCAACGATAGGTCCGAAATCCAGCTCGTAGTCTGTATCTCAATACGGAAATCAAAAGCGAGTGGTGGCCAAACCAATCAAGTCTGACCCATCTCCTGAACAAATTGGCAGGTGCTACGTACCTCTCATCACGCCAGTTCAAAAAAAGGGCCAATTCTCTCGAAGAAAGGCGTTTCTGCAAACAGGATAAAATGAAATGCACGAACATCAAAATTGTGACATGTGTAGACATCGGTTGAACATCTGACCAGGTTTAACAGCTCGGATTCGTTCTGTATGTACATTCCTGCAGGTGCATGGTCCTACACACTACTACTAGCTAGCTACGATTCCTCAAGCTACTTGGTACCATCTAGCTCCGCTTCGGCTACGTAGCTCCCTCGGAGCTGTAAGCTCGCGTAGAAGCCCAAATCGAATCAACCAATTCTTTTTCCACGAAAATACCATTGCATTTTCTAGAAAGAAAAAAAAAAAGTCCGTGAAAAGCAGAATTACGTTACGAATCCGGCATGTCCACCCTGATCAACGAATCGATTCGATGCTTTTCCAATTGACAACTCATATCCTGGGGTTTCCCCTTGAGAAAAAAAAAAAAAAAAAAAAGTGAATTCATGAAAAATGTGGAGCCCCGGTTCTCGGAAGGGTATCGATTCGAATCAACAAAAAAATTGAACTAAAAAGAACGTAGGCCGTGGCAGCCGCGATAAAAGATTAGATAGGCTCGTTTTGCATTCCCGAGGATAGGCGTTCTTTTCTGGTTGAGGCATCCAGCGATATCACGTTTCGACCTGCTTGAATCGTGGGTATTGGGGTTCGCTGCCTATTGTGTGGTGGATATGGTGTTGCTTCGTCTGTGGTTGAAATGGGAAGGTTCGAGAATTTGGGGGAACTTCAGGTTTCAAATTGGCGCGAAATCTAGGATATAGAGAATTCACAGTAAATTTTATCACAAAGAGACGTCGCGTCGTACGATTGATTGTTGAGTTTGTGAGAGTATTGTTATAATATATGCTGTATTCCCGGCTCGTTCCGTCGATATATCATGTGCTACAATAGATGTTGAGCTTCCCAATGTTGTAAAACATGCCAAGATCTTTCAGCCTTGACCGGGATTATATCAGAATATAAATCGGTTTTCATAAGATCATTTGCAGAGAGAAGATATTAAATCCCAGGATTTTGGGGTCGTATACGCGTATATATTGTGATAAATGCTTTCATGAACAATCTACTAAGATTTTGGTATAATAGTATATATAGCCAAACATACGTAATATATATATGATCCATCTTCACAAACCATATACTGGAATAGCAATCCAATACCTAAGCATATGGACTATCATAGATCTTAGAGTTACCAAACGTGCTATTTGGGAGATAGGTCTTGTATCAGTTTTCTCAGGATATATACATAAGTACTTATTTAACGCACAATATCTATAGATCTATATGCCACATTCAATATTTATCGATAAGCGCCATCTGTCGACGTCTACTATAACCCGTTAGAGCTAAACCCTATACCAATCTATCCACTCTGCTCAATGGAAAGTCTAGATCACATGATCTCGTGACTCCTAGTCTGCTCTATTTCATTACTATATTTTTTTTTTTTTTTTAAAAAATATTTCTTATTTTCATCCGCAGAATCGACTATGATCTACTTCATGCTAGGTTCCAATTGATCGCTGACGAATACAACCATCGCCATTCGGATGATATTTAAGAAATATTAAAACGGAAGACGACCAACGGTCTCGGCCTGATCGGCTGGTGGAAGCAGTTTGTTATTTCCGTGTCCCGCATCTATGTATACCCAGTTCGATTGAAACAACAATATTTCCCGGATCATCAAAAATTGAAGGCACTCGCTATAGCCGTCTCTCATCTCCTCTTGCATTTCCAAATTAATAATGTTTCGTTTACACTCCAGTCCGCTCAAACTAGGTCACTTGAGAGTTATAACTCTATAACCTTGATAGACGAAATGAATAAACGGCTGATAATCGTGCCTGCATCGCGATATCGTCGATGCATCATATCATCTTATCGGCGGCAATGATCCTCATTTCCACAAGACTAGTCCTACAAGTAATAAATATCATTTTTCGTTACAAAGTTATTATTAATTAAAATTAAATCTCAGCTGTAACGTTCTCCTTCCGTCTACGAAATGGTTAGTGTGGGTTTTTGGGGTTAATAAATTATATTATGCGAATATGCGTTTGCAACCGTGGAGTCCCCGTCTGAGCACGCACGCACAGCGTGAAATTTGATCTCGATAAATTTAAAGAAAGATCGTAGGTTTTAGCATTGTCGCCTAAACTAAAATCACACGCTAAGCTAATAATTATAAATTACTTACCAAAAGGTGTTAACTGTTAAGAGTTCTAAAGTGGAGTTAATCAATTTGATAACTCGATTAAAGCTAACGTGGTGTTCGTTAGCCATTAGGCACTATAGTTTGCACCTAATATTGGAATATTTCATCATTGAGGTGGTGCTTCGTGAAAGCCATTGAGCTATCAAGCCGAATGTCGCGGAAATTAAGCAACTCAGATCGTGGGATCGATCTGGCGCTAGGACCAGCACTGGCCAATTCGGACAATTTTTGGAGGACGAAATTAATTAGAACTTGATAGGATAATTGCCACTTGCGCATGAGATCACGCTTGCTTTAGACGCCATCTCCGTCAGCGGGACGGAGAGTGAAAGTGTGGAGAAGTTGTCTTCTAGAAGAGGGTTGGTTTTAGTTCCAGCCTGCAGCCTGCAGCCTGCACTTCGCTCGAGATGACATTCATGCATACGCAACACATGTTTGTCAGTTGAGGTCGGTCCACCTTGGCCGCGAGTAATTTGGCTCACTTTAACTGTGCATACACACTTCTCCGCATACAGTTTAATGGCAAGATCGTTCAATTTACCAAGTAGACCAAGTAATACTTCTCATCTCGATATTATACTACCCATACGACCGTTTCTAATTTCCTTTTCGACGCCTTTTATATATTCTATTTTATATATATTTAGCGATAGCGATCCCACTCCGTTTGCGCACGCCAGCGCTCTCTATCTCTATGGATTAAATGTTTTGTATTACAAGCAGTCTTCCGCGGACGCTCGGTTTGAGAACAGAAAAGCTGGTCCTACAGCCGCTATTTTTCTCGTCGTTTCAATTCGTTTGTGGTGAAATTAGATATTCCAGCCTCGTTTGTGCTTCATACGGTTTCCGTCGTAGGATTTCAACCGCCATCGGTTTTTTTTTTCCTTTCGAAATTTCGCGAGATGAAATTTAAATCCGAGGAACCGGAAGGAAAGTTTAGGCTTCAGCCGGCTTCGCAACCGAAGTAATTTGGTGATGCATGTTGATTATCTTGCGAGTTAGAATGGATGATATTAATCAATACACACGCTTCAGCCGATAACCGAAGCTCGCAGCATCGACCGGCCGAATATATCGGTGAAATTTCTCTTATCGAGATACTTTAGTGCAAGAAGGACGTTTATCGCTATGAAACATTAATTTACATGTGTTTTCGATTGACTTTTTTTAAAAAATAAAGGGGCTATAATAATTAATAATCATCTCTCCGAGTAATATGTCCTTCGCATGTTGGAAAAAGTCGAGCCGAATCTACCGGCGGCTGTGATACTCGAATATTCATTTCGCTTTTCTTTACGAAATTAGAAACTTAGGACCTTGGTTTCAGGTAACATAGAACCGGGCAGGAATTGTAATGGCCGCTAGTCTTCCAATTATCATTCAGCCTATGCAATCTCGTGTGACGGGTTTGGCGATTCACATATCTACGCCATTAAAGCTAGCGCTAGGATCCTAACTCGATATTGTTGCAATCGTCGAATAGATTCATCGATATCGACAGAATAATGTTGGAATCGATCGACGTGCGGTGTATTCATAAATTTTACTTATCCGGATCTGGGATAGCATGACAGTTGGTTCGGAAACAATCATGATGCACGATGATGCTAACACATGTAAGCGTTGAATCCATTAATCATAGTTTTACCACATACGATCGATCAGCGTCAGCTTAGACGTCTAGACCGGGACCCGGAAGACAAAAACAAGTCCCTTGGAATAAGATTTTAAGATCGACGTTCAAAAATGATTTTCACGGGCAGGATATATGGTCTCGATATATCTTGGATTCAGTTTCTTTTATGTCCTTCAAAATCATTCTTCACTTCATTTCAAAAAGTAAAATATATTTACAACTGATAAAATGACGGCCCTCATGACAAGCGTCGCTTCTCTTCTACAGGATGTACAGGCCAAAGGAAAAGAATTCAATGCCAAAGACGACACTAGCAGGAAAGCGTTGCTGGCCTCCGCGCAAGCTCTGGTTTCAACTCTCGAAACACCAGGCGAAAGACTTTGCAAAATCGCCTGGCATGAGGTGGGTTTTCACCGTAGCAATTATATAGATAGTAGGGGTATTCAGACTTGCAGAAAATCGTGTTGCAGAAAATTTTTCTGCAACAATTTCTGCAACCTCTCCACTGAAACCCCCCCCAGGTTTTATAGTTGCAGAAAATCGTAATTTCAGATTGCAGAAACTCCTTTTTTGGTGTAACCAACCTACCCTAATTCCATGGATCGTAGTACTTCGTAATCTCCCAAGTTAAATTCGTAGCCTCACAATTACATCGATATAATCATAGCCGACGTCATCATCACCATATTGCCTCATCCATAATCATCGCTGTCACTCGTCATCATATCAACCTACTCTCCTCGTACCACAATTATGCCTCGAGTCAGTGCCAAGAAGAAACTGAAGAAATGGTACCTCAAAGAAGTTGAGGCCCGAGATCAAAGAAGAACCAAGGAGATTGTCTCCAAGGAATTAACTTCTAGCATGAAATACTTGTCGCGTACGATAGAGCGCGCACAAAGAAAAGCAGAGCGGGGATCGGAAGAGACGTCAGAGGAAGGAGACTCGGATTCAAGCTCTTCGACATCGTCGTCTTCCTCCTCCTCCGGAGATTCATCTTCGGAGGATGAGGAGCATGATCTCAGTGAAATAGAAGGGGCTCTCGTCGAGAGACTTAGCCGTCGGTACCTAGTACCACGTTCTAATCTTCTGAAGAGCTATGACTTTTGGTTTAGCGTGGTACCAGAGCTCCCAGATGACCGCTATCGCCAACTGTTTCGAGTAAATAGACCAGCTTTTCAACTCATTCTCAGCCGTATAGGCAGCAGTTCAGTCTTTAACACCAAACAAGCCCCTATAGATCTACAATTAGGTGCAACATTGCGTCGATTTGGTGGCCATGGCGATGTCATGCAAGTTGCTCAACTGTTCGGCATCGGAGATGGAACTGTCAGTGAGTACACTGACCGAGTCTGTACGGCGCTGTTAGAACTCTTCACCACTGAAGTCAGATGGTCAACAGAGGAAGAACAGACGAAAATGAAGGCGAGGCTGCGTGGTAGCCCTAAGAGCAAGGCCTGGGAAGATTGTATCGGATTCATCGACGGAACGTTAGTGCCGTTCAACTCTAAGCCTGGGTTCCCAATGGACATAGCGTCAGGGTTTTTCAATCGACGCAAGCATCGTTACGGGATGGCTGTGACAGTGGTCTGCGATGATCAAAACCGTATTCTACATTTCACTTGTCTTTTTCCGGGCAGTGCGCACGACTCAAGGGCATTTAAGGCCACCGATCTATACCAACATCCAGACAATTATTTCTCCAACCGCCATCAGTATCTTGTAGGAGACCAAGCCTATGCGTTATCCTCCAGAATGATCACGCCATTCAAGAAGCCAAGGAACAGAAATATAACACAAGAACAGAAACGATTCAATACCTGTCTGTCTCACATTCGTGTGGCAGTTGAGAACACCATTGGTATCCTTAAGTCAAGATTTAGGTGCTTGAAGTCCTTACCAGTTCGACTTATCGGGGAGGATGAGTCTACAATCAAAGCTGGCTTGTCCAAAGTCAACCATTGGATGGGCGCGTGCGCCGTTCTTCACAACCTGCTTTTGAACTTTCGAGACTTTTGGGAGCCTACCCAGGAAGAGCTACAGCAGATATATGCGGAGGCGGCCGCTGATAACTGGAGTGAAGAGACTGATGATCGGAATGTGGGTACAAATACTACTAACGAACTAAACTTGCCGGTTACCCGAGACGAGCAACTGGGTCGGATCAAGAGGGATAGCTTATTGTTGACAGTACTGGAGGAATATGATGATGTCCTAGAGATGAGAGAATCTGCTCGACAAGCTGGTATTATATTTTGATATTTTGCTGTTCAAGGCTATTTGTATCTAATTGATTATTTATATTAGACGGCCAGAGGCTGGAGGGGGGATATAAAATAATTAACAAAGAGAGAAATAAAACGATAGGATAGAGAAGTCCGGTGATAAGAGGGCGAAAGAGAGAGAGAGAGAGAGAGAGAGAGAGAGAGAGAGAGAGAGAGAGAGAGATCACTCCTGACGATGAAGTCGGGGATCTAGCAGCGGTTTGGCCCCACTTGGATCCTTAGTCAAGTGAAATGGCCCGCCTAGACCCTGCATTTGAATTTCGTTCATCGGTTGGCTTGCTTCTTGAGTCGATGGAGATAGTTGCGAACGGTATCGGAGAAATTCTTCTAGCAGGTGGGATGGTACCTCTACAAGTTGCTGGGTATTGGTAGTCGACAATTGGGAAAATGATTGGGTCGGCGGTGTGTATTCTTGTGGCGCTGGTGGAGTGTACTCTTGCACCCAGGTTGGGAGATTCTCTGAAGGTGCACGTGCGAGAGTCTGTGTTGATAGGTTGCTACCCATATCTGATGGCTCCTCGCTTGGCTGGGTCGATGTCGGGAGCCCTTGTTGGTTTGGCTTGTTCTCCAGGTTATTACTTGACGTATGATATGGGAGCCCCAGCTCAGAAGCAAGCGCCCTCGCCCTGTAATTCTTAATCACGGGGACCGCGGGGGCATTTGCATTTTGAATCTTCTGCAAACTTTGATACAGAATGTCAAGTTGCTTAGCTCCGGGGACAGGATAACGGTCTGGGATCTTTTGGCTCTTGTGGATGGGACCAATGTCATGCATGATGGGCTTTCCTCCGGTTTCCCGGGCGTGTCGTTCTCTTGCTTCCAGTCGCGCCATTTCTGCTGGATCATCACGTGGAAGTGGGATGTCTGGTCGCTCTTGATAGTAGTTGGGAGCAGTTTCGTCTCCAAGTAAAAAACCGCCAACCCATTTCCCGCGGGATGGCTTTTCGACTACCTCTTCCTCTTCCTCATCCTCGTCTTCGTCCTCATCGTTTTCATTGATATCGTCGTCATCGGGGATCAGGATAGGGGCGACATCCTTCACGCTCATCCTCTTGAGGCGACTATTCTTTCTCGGTCGTTCATCTGGGTGGGCAGCGGCTGAAGGGCGCTTGGATAAAGAAGACGTCGAAGGAGTACCACTTTCAGCCTCTCTAGCTCTAGCGGAGGGGGTGGTGATACTCGGTGCCCCTGGTTTGATCTTGAAACCAAAAGGTTTACCTGCGGCCTTGCCCGCCTTATTCTTAAAGACGTCGTCGTCGTCGTCGTCGTCGTCGTCCTCAGGTAATTCTTCGTCATCAGTTTCCAAAGATTGTAACAACATGGCTTTAGCAGACTTTGCTTTAAAAGGCAAAGGCTCGTTAACCTTAAGTGGCTTGGGCTGAGGACGCGGTCTTGTTAGGAAATTCTTGTCGGCTTCCGAGAGAGGGATATTAGCGGCAATTAGAAGCCCAATGCGCTCCATCTCAGATTTATAGTATTCAGTCTCCTGGTTTGCATTATGGAGCTTGATTTCATGACGACGGTGACGATCTTTCTCAAGGATTTCCATCTCTTTAATGGCATGTTCGGCATCTAACTTTGACTGCTCAGTTTTTTGAGCAGCTAGTCTGGCTTCATACTTGGCTTTACGCGCAGCAGCCGGTAGTACCACCAGTTCCTGCAAACCAAAATCCCCTTGTTTTTTAGACAGCGCTTTCTCTTTGCGGGACGGCGGGACCGTTGAGGGAGTGCTAAGCCCAGGTGCGGCGGATTCTTTTCTAGATTTTGATTTGGATGCAATCCCGGCGGTTTCCTGATCTTCGAAATCCATATCCGATTCATATCCGGGTCTCTCGGGTCTCTCAGCTCTTGACGTGGCTGCTCTCTTAAACATAGAGGGGCCTGGCTTCTCTTGAACATCATCATCGTTCTCCTCTTCCTCGTCTACTTGCTCGAGTTCGTCGACAGGTTTCTGGTTCTGACCACTCACTCCGGTTGGTGTGAGCTGTGAGGACATCGATCCGGTTTGTTTAGTAGAGAGAATAGGATATAGGATCTCGTAGTAACTGCATCTCTGCAAGCATTGCTCACGGAGGGTGACGATAGTAGTGCCATCTTCCCCTTCAATATCCCCATTCCCAGTTCTATTCTCAAACTTGTATACTTCGTTCCACTTGTTAATCATGGCTCGAACTTGGGTGCTAACTCTTTTGCCCTGCGCCTCTAGCTCTTTATCATTATTGGCTGTGACGCCCAGTCCTTTTGCCCAACGTCGACAGTACTCTGACTTGTTCCCAACAAGATATTTGTTATACTCGTGAGACATCATGGACGCCAACATTTTTTCTCGCTCTTCGGTCCATTTGATGCTCTGTATTCTTTCAGCACTCTCGGCACCTGCTTTGCTTAGTTTCTTTTTAGCAGCAGCTGCCTTTGCGGGTTTACTGGTCTGCTTAGCAGTAGTAGTCTTCGTCACATTCTTCTCAGCCTGAGCTTCTTCGACGTCACTATCATCGTCATCACCATCACTAGCGGCAGCAGATGTAGCAGCAACGGCAGCAGCAGTCGCGGTATTGGCATATTTGGCAGGTACACGCTATCAAACTGATAAGTAAAGCTTCAATTAATTTGATTTTTTTAAGTTACAATTCGGGTTATACCTTGGATCTTGTGGGTCTTTTCTCCGACATTTTGGTTGTGCAGTTCGCAACGTTTGAGGTATGAAAGAGCTTAACAAGAAGGATAGAGCTCAGAGGAGTGAGATACGAAACTCGAAGAGGAGGTCTAGATATGAAACTCGAAGAGGGGGTCTAGATACAACTGATAATGGAGGAGCAAAATGAAATGAGAAGCATATGTTATCGATACATATACCTACTCGATCAAAAGTGAGGATAAGAGGGAGATATGAAGATGGTGATGATGAAGATGGTGATGATGGTTTTATGGTGGTGAGGAAGTTATATACATGAGAGCATCAGGATCAGTTGGCCCAAATCGCTATTAGGGTTGTTGTTGTAGTCGATGGATTAGGTTGCAATTGCAGAAAATCAACTATTTTTGGTTGCAGGATTTGCAGAAAATCGGGTTTTCTGCAAAAATAAGCTGTCGTTGACTTGCAGAAAATTTTGTATGGGACAGATTGCAGAAACTGCAGAAAAACCGTGTTGTGTTGTGGTTGCAGTTTTTTCTGCAACTCGATTTTCTGCAAGTCTGAATACCCCTAGTGTCTATCTGCTAATGATAATATTTGACAAAAGCCGCTCACATATTCCACCATTCGGGTGTGTATCGACTTGAAACTCTTCGAGAAGATGCAAGATGACGGCGGTAGCGCCAAGAATGTCGAACAACTCGCCAAAATGACCGGCGCCGACCCGAGACTACTTGGTACGAAATCATAAAAAATCATCGTCTTCCAGGAAAAGCGGGCGCTCACATAAAAATATAAATATTCCAGAAAGGTTTCTCAAGCAGCTCGCCGCTGCTGATATCATCCGAGAGACAGATGTCGATGAATACACTCTCACTCTGATTTCGGAACTCTTGGCTACTCCTCCGGGCCAAGGCGTCATAATAAACGTGTAGGTGCCCCCCGCAATGTCTCAAACATTGGTTGCCAAATGCAAACGACTTACGAGTATCATAACAGTCACGATTGCCTCGCGGTAGCAACAGCCAAACTCCCTGAGTTTTTGCAGAAAACAAACTATGAAAACCCGACGAATAAAGAAAACAGCGCGTGGACATTCTCATTGGGTTCTCCGGTGCATTATTTCAAATGGGTATTCTCACCTGGCAATGAGCGCCAAGTCGAGGGCTTCCAGAATTGCATGAAGTTTAAGACGTTAGGGAAGAAATGGTTCGAGATGGTGCCCGTTCCCGAGCTATTCGCGGATTTCAAAAAAGATGACCCAGAGGCTGTACTCATGGTTGATATCGGTGGTAACGCGGGCCATGATATCTTGAACTTTCATAAAGCCTGGCCGGACCAGCCTGGACGCTTGGTTGTCGAGGATTTACCAGATCTGATCCAGGGGTTGGATAAGGATGCTTTGAAACCTGTAGAGGCGCTGGGGCACGACTTTTTCAAGCCGCAGCCGATAAAAGGCGCCAAGGCCTATTTTCTCAAGATGGTAAGGAGCTGAAAGAATTCGCATTTGAGA
This sequence comes from Arthrobotrys entomopaga, assembly GCA_012184315.1. Taxonomy (NCBI): domain Eukaryota; kingdom Fungi; phylum Ascomycota; class Orbiliomycetes; order Orbiliales; family Orbiliaceae; genus Arthrobotrys; species Arthrobotrys entomopaga. The sequence goes on along the minus strand of LDDX01000276.1, from coordinate 155,793 downwards.
GCGCTGCTGATTAGTCATAGGTCCTCCACGACTGGCCCGACAATTCTTGCAAGGAGATTTTATCAAACATCAAGCCTGCGCTCGAGAGAGGCTACTCTAAAGTATTGATAAATGAGATTGTAGTGCCGGACCGTAATGCCCACTGGTATGAGACGAGTGTTGATATACTGATGATGGTGGCCCATTCTGCGGCCGAGAGGAGAGAGAAGCAATGGAGGGCATTGATTGAGAGTGTCGGATTGAAGATCTGTAAGATATGGGAATGCGGTACTGAGCCGGAGAAGCTTATAGAGGTGGAGCTCGCGTGAGAGCGCGACGGATTACGATATCGCATCTAGAGACGTATATTGTCGTCTCTGTCGTAAATGTTCGAGCACGTGGGCGTTTTATGTAACAAAAGCCGCTTATAAGTAGTCACGAATTTATCATGAATTTACTAATATGAAAAGTCCGAATACTTGCAACGTCAATTCACTCTTATTCTATGCGAATTTATTGGAGGTTTTGTGATACCTTTCCAAAAAGCCCTTGCTCTATGTGCTCGACTTTACAATGTTCAATTAATTTTCATTTTTATATTTATATTTATATTTATATTTGTTTTGTTATCGCTCTTTTGTGCATTCAAAGTTCCAATACTTTCATTTGTTTTTTTGTATAAGTAAAGCTTGCATTGATTGACTAGGCAGCGCTCGCTTCGAAGATATGTCTACGGAAATGCATCGTCATGCTCTTCGACACCAATTGGCTTGGCAGACGTGGTATTGGTCGCAGTCACTGCACGAAACCGGGTACAACAGCTTCAAAAGGCGGAATACAGGAAGGATTGAAGGCGACCTCCGTGATCTTTCGGTTTTCGACGTCTCGCAAACCTTTTGAGCATCCGCTTTATCCATGCAATGCTGCATGCGCATGCCGTCTCTCCAAGAAATCACCATTCTCCCAACAATGGCACTTTTCGACTCGTCACAATCCATTAAACTCCGTTCAACTGCCGTCGGTTTTCTCAAAGAGACAGATGAACTCGGTTAGAGACTATACCAAGGAATTCCTTACAGGGGAAGAACTCAAAAGTCTGTTGTGCTACTAACGTTAGCTAACGAACCTTGCAGCTTCGATTGTGGCTATGCTGCATCCCCCCGTCGACGCGACATGTTCATGACAGCTCCCAATACATATGCCAATCCGATGACCAGACCTATCCTTTAACGAGCTGAAGCCATTGAGAATCGAGATGCTTTCTTTTCTCTTAAACTCCGGGTCTTAGCGCCTAGACTCTGCTAGTTCTGGTTGCGGGTCGGGTAGAGTGTCCTCGCTGCTGCATGCTCGTCATGTCGTTCTTATAAGCATAAGATTAATACGCTCAAATTGCAACTTCCCCTCTTTTGCTACTCACCTGAGGACGTCAAAGCCTCTTCTTGAAATTCGATTTCAAGTCCTTTATCAAGCTTCTCAGTCGTCGCGTGTTTGAAAGGGTTGAGTTTAGGATCCTTACGATTCCATCAATTGAGATATCGGACATCCAGGCAGTTCCAGCCGTGTCGAATGTAATCTTATATCACGCATTTGGCGTCCAAATGCTGTGCCTAGTTACGCTTGTGTCATCCGATGAGCTAACTAACTCCATTGGCATCCCGTCCATGCATAAGCAACTGTCGATTTAGTAGACCCTCCCATCCATCAAAGCCCCGCAGGCTTGAAAAGTTCTGGCCCCTTCCGTGCATCTGTTGGATTTTTTTTGAGCTGAAAATTCAAGATGGGTCTCCTTTCACCGCGCTGAAATCCGCCCACTTGTATCCATGGAGCTTAAGGCCAGCACATCAGTGCATTCTCAGGATTGAGACGACCCCTATTCGGTCTATTACCCCGCACCTCACGTCACTTAAGACTGATGTTGCTCAATTCTGAGAGTGTCGGTGGGGGAGTGGGGATGGTTGCTACGCTGACTGACGTTGGGATACAAAAAGGGAATCGGACCACCCTTCGAATAAATTTATTCTCTTTCTCCCAAATCTAGCTCTCCATCCTATCTTTCGTCAATTTTGTCCAAAGTTACTCCTCTTACAAACCAATTATCCTCCACGAATATCCAAAATGGCTAACGTTGCCGAAACTGCCGTCAAGCTCGAAGAGCTTGTTAAAGCTTTCGATATCAACGCCAAGATTGACACAATTGAAAAAGAAGACAAGCCTATCATTGGTTAGTATTCTTTTAAGTTTTCCAATCTTTTATAGTTCCGTATAGTTGCTAATTAGATTGGTGATACGTCGTAGTCCCCGTCGAGTTCATCATCTCCATCGACGCCACCATCGAACTCGAAGCCAAATCCTACTTTGCCGAAACTTCCAACCCACCGAAGTCTCTCTCTAAGGGCGGCGATGGGAAGTTCAGCATCACCCAGGGTGACGAACTCAAATACACCCTCACCTCTGGTGAAGTCAAGGGTGACTTCAAGATCAAGTTCGACATTGAAGATTCCGCACCAAAGCTGAAGCTCAGCGACGAGCTCGAGGATGGTAATAAGATCGGTGTTGGTTTCCGAACCACCAAGATCAAGAAGGAGACCGAGATCAAGCTCGAGACTGAGATTGAGACCGAGATTAAATGGACAAAGGGACAGAAAGTTGAGAAGAAGGTCAAGAAGGAGAGCGAGTCTGAGGGTGAAGCCGGCGGCTACGAGTATGAATACAAGGTCTCGACAAAGATCAAGCAGAAGAAGGATGAATACGAGCATAAGACCGAGCAGGCTACTGAGATTGAGCAGAAGACTATCACCATCACCTGGGAGATCTATTAAGCTGCTTCATGACCCTTGTTGGCTTTTAATATATTTGGGTTGATGTAATAGGATAATAGTTCGAGAATCTGGATTCTAATCATGTACATCCTTTAATGAAGAACCCTCTCGCATTGTATCTCGTCTATCTTCTAGATTAAGCGCGTTCATTTGTGACACGACAAAAGCATCTGGCGGTCGTACACGTGGCCAATCGATTCAACAGGTCTGACTAGATTATGAAGTCTAGGATGGGGTCTCAATATCTATCTCATCGACTTGCCGGTACCTGATTCGCATCAAGCCCTAGGGCTCTCTACACACTAGCGTCGATCCAGGGTTCGCAATTTACGGGCCGATAATAAAATAATCCATCACGAGGTGATCCGGCTCTGTTAGCCTAAGCTTTCGACCCCAGATTTTCTCCACATCTAGAAACTCGCCATACGCACCCGTATGCCCAAAGGAAGAAAAAAAAAAACCTCAACCCCGACTATGCAAGTAACGAGCGATTTAACACTAGCGCTTCTGGAAGTTTGGAATAAATTAACAAAAGTCTGGGGAATATTAGCCATCAAGGGCCGAGGGTGGTGTTCACGTGGCTTGTCGACTGCTGGGATGGGTCTCCGTTGAATTTACCCGGTACCCTTGAGCTTGATCGATTGATTCGGATCCACAAAACTTCATATACCATACCTCTTTGAAACTTCACTTCCTTTTTCCGTTTTGAATTAATCCGGGCTCCGTCAAGCGAAAGGATATTCGGATTTCGGAATCTATGAAGGGAGGGGCGCGGCGATGCTTGACTTGTTGTAATTTTTCAAAAGAGGTTTCTAACTAAAGACGTGCGAGAGCAGAATACAATTTTGAGCTTTCCTAAAATATTTAAATACTTCTACAAGGGATATTGACAGATTTATAAACGAATCTATTTCGTATAAATTCATCGAATTTTGGAAATGAATTTGTAATTGAATCAGCAGAAAGTTTTATACTGACAAGAATTATGAAAACCAGAGTTTTGAAAATGCATTCACGAACGTATCCTAAACATATGCACTACTATACACAATTGATCAATTTGTTGATGAGGCAGATGGGGCTACTGGCTTATGCTCAACAACCAGTCTAAGAGATGTCACTTTGTGGTTTATTTCGGATAGAAGTAACGATCGTAGTTGGAGGTGCCGAGGGTGGTAGAGTGGTAGCTGCAGCCGGCACTGATTGCGAGATAACAGGTGTAGACGTAGGTCTTGCAGTATTTTCCCTACCTTCTCCCGTCTTCTCACTTTCTCCCTTGATCGTCTTTTCACCAGCCAGTTTTGAAGAACCATCGCCCTTGGCAGATTTATCCGTCGATAATTCCGTCTCTGTTTCTTGAGGGTCATTTGCACGTGTAGGCGCCGGTGTGGTAACCGTATTATGACCAGTCGTCTTTGCCGTACCTTGACCCGTTTTCACCGCTATCGGACTATTGCTGGTGGGAGTTACCTCCTCCTCAAGAGATGCTGCCTGTAAAGTTCCAGTCTCCTCGGCGGCTACAGGATCCATAGACGTACTCGTTCCACTAGAGTCCTTAACCCAGCCGCCGCCATAAGCTCTGGTCTTCGCCTTCGTCGATGGAATCACTTGAAACGATTTAGAATACCAGTCTGGGTAAATCTTCGCCTTACCAGTTTTCTGCGGCGGCGAGGCAGTCGCAGACTTTGACTGCGACACGCCTAGACTCTTCAATTGCTGCTGCCACTTCCATCCCGCGAGCTCCTGTGGGGGGATCGAATCGATAGGATTGTAATCCTTCAAATTGGGTCCTACATACCCCGGCACGCTATTTTCTAGCGGTAGAGGCAAAGTCCCAGACTTAGAAGAATCACTGGTCCTAGTTCCATTTAAAGTTTTCATGGGCGCCCCTGGCTTCGGATTGCTTCCTCCACTGGTATCTGTTGAATCTGTATCATTAAGTAACGGAACGCCATACCACTTATCCAGATACTCTTCTTGCGAAAGTGGCGCATCCGCGACAACCAGATCCAAAATCCGTCCGCTGGTGCGCGTGCACCCGAATATATCCGAATTAAACCCGTAGTAAAGTTGCACTTGGAAGTGCGGATTCGCGTTGAACCAAGTGTACCCTATCATCTCGGGCGTCCAGACAGAAGCGTGGGGGATACACATCTTCTTGCGATCATTGATCTTTTGCCGCTCCGAGCGACCGGTGAAGCCAATATCCCAGCGGGACATATCGCGGTTCCCGGCAGCGACTAGGATATCCCGTGCTTGGGTCACTACGTCGTAGCATGGCAAGGACCATGGTGTATCGCCCCAATTACACACCGCAACAATATAGTTATCATTACAATACACGGGTGTGCAGAAGCCGCCGGGCCCGTTGCAACGTTCCGTTGGGTAGTCTCTTAGGTAGGAAGTGAGGGCGCCGTATCCGATGGCGGCGTTGAAACCCTCTTTGGGAGTGCGCCAATAGCAGAAATATTCTTGATGGAGGCGGGTGGGGTTTTTGCGGAGTGCTACGGGGTCGTTATTATAGACATCAGGCTGTACGTTGAAGGAGATCATTTGAAGGCCATTTGGATTTGGGTCCGGGAGGTCGTTAAGCTCCTGACGGGGGTGGAGGTTCTTGTTTAAGCCGAACGGGCTCGAAGAGGGTTGGCGTGGGGAGATGCCATCGTTCGTCCTTCGATTTGGCTTATTTACTTTGTCATCGCTCTGTTCGAGCTGTGATTAGCAAATCAGCTTATCCTTAGATATTCAAGGTGGAAACTGATAAATGGATTATTAACTTACAGACTCCAGTGCAAGTGCACCACCGGCCCACACCCATAGTACCGCAAAACCGACAAGATAAGACCTCATGGCCTACCATACATCAAAACAAAGATTGCTTAAAACCAAATTAGTCACGAAATCGTCGAAGGAAATAAGTAATTCCGTTAGATGGTACACAAATATTGACAGCCAAAGAGCCTCCTAGTATTGTTTCTTCGGTTCCAAGAGGTATATCTCGATATCAGAAGGAAAGATTGTGAAGAATGATGATATCCCTGGCGTGGGCACATTTAGTATATATTGCATACTAAAAATGGTCTTCACGAAAAATCCGTCTTGAAATCGGCATCTCTGCCATGCATAAAACTGCGCATACTCACCATGTTGGAGAGAAGCGTGCCCTGCAACATGGGTCAAGGCTTAACAGGCAGCTCAAACGAAGAAGAGAAACCTAAGCCCCGATCAACATATAACGAACTAAGAATTATCAAGATATATGTTATATATATGCATTAAGTGAAACTAAAACTATCGTTTGGACCTTAATTAGGAGGTAAAAGAAGGGGTTTCATACATACTGGGTGGTGCAGCATGCTTGAAAATGTTGTGTTGGAATGTTGTATTTTTTGCTGTGCCCTTTGGCCCCGAAGCTAGCAGTACTGCAGTCTTGTAACTAACGAAGCCAGCTTGTTCAAATTTCAAGAGTTGGAAGTGCCATATGATTGGAGGTATGGTACCTTAAATTTCGGAAAATTTGTTTTGCTAGTTCTTCTATTCTATGCATCACCGTGCACACCTCTAATTAATTATAATTTAGCATATCCTGCTCTGTTACACTGGATATTGTGAGCCACCTATAGCATCTCTCGATCTAGTCTTGCGGCTCTCGATTTAACAATTAGATGCATACGTCGAATAATGAATATATAGACAGATAATAACGTGCTTATTGATAACCGAACTGAGAATTCTTCTAACCAAGAAATGGGCCTTTAGGGCTAAGCTACCTGAGCGGAAGGCGCTGGATATCTCAATTGGACACTTATAACAGCATGTTGGTTGAACGGTGGCACCGATGGGCTGAGTGAAAAGGCAACGTTGGACACCGTCGCATCTCGACGACGTATACATTAAGAATGTTTGCGATACACAACAAGCCTCCTGATATTGTGCTAAATACAACAATCTTGCTTAATACACTAGCTCATCAATAAGCCTATCACCCAACTTCACTATATATACTGAGATTCCCACACACACCTAACCACAACATGCCCCTTTAACTCCCTCCCCACCACTGCCACCTCCAAAAGCCAACTTACTGAGCCTGTCCGTCGCATCCACTACACCATTCCCTTCCTTAACACCGCTAGGTGTCACACAAAAGCTCGGCGGCACATCCAAAGCTGGGTTTCTCAAAAAGAAGTGTCGGGGTCGCAACAACAACGTCATTGGCTCCGCTGGCATTATCGGGAAATCTTCAGGTGCAGGGAAATGCACGAGACCAAAAGTATGCCAGAGTACGATGTCCTCGTTGTCGACTTTTTCATCGGGATTCTCTGCAATCCATTCAGGCAGACCGCGGGAAGGTTCGCCTGAGGATTGGGGTACGTGACGGCCCGCGGGGTAGATTTGTCCGTCGCGGTCTATTCTCGTTCCAAAAATCTGATCAGTAAACCGATTTGTAGAATGGGAAAGTTGAAAGCAAAGGAGGGCGAAGGCGGCGCAGTAGAAACTTACACTTAGTAACATGCACAGCATGTCTCGCAAACCCCGCCCGTTTCTCAACCAAACCCCCTTCCTGAATCAACAATCGCGGCACCTCCCTCGACACCAATTTATACGATACGGGTTTTCCGCTAACAGGATGCAACTTGTTCTCATTCGCAATATCCCAAGTCCGAGACGTATTACCATCGTAATCCGCCATCGCCTCTGTGGCAGTGGAATACTTTGTCTTCTTCGCGAAAAAGGCATTGCCGTAAAAGTTTTCGGCGGAACCGACCTTTCCAGGACCCTTTGTGGCGTCGACTTGGAATATTGTGTTGGATTGGCCGTCAATTTGGGGGTCGACGCGGAGGCAGAAGAGGTGTTCGTGGTTATGGGCGTTGACTAAATCAAACCCCATGTATTCAGCGACTGTGATTGATTGATAAAAGGTTGGGTTTGAAGATATATGTTACCTCCAGGATGTACTTGCGTGCCCCATCCTTTAGTATCCTCATCCGGAGCCATGGCATACGTATTCAAAATCCCCGTCAATTTGATCTCGAGTTGGATCGTGCCATCTTGGTGGAATATCCAGTATACGCAATACTCGTAGTTTGCGGCGGTGAAGATGTGGGAAATTATCAACTTGCGCCCTCGGGTGATGATGACAGAGTTATCCCGAAAATCTGTATGCTTGAACAAAATCTACATCAATCAAATTTCGTTAGCTAACTTTTACGAAGCAATTGATGAATACGAAGGGATGCGTACACCAGCGTCCTCTTCGTGAACGCAAATGGCGTTCTTGATGGTTACTGCATCACCAGCTCTGTTTACAAAAAAGGCATCGAGGTAATGAATCTCGCCCAGGCAATCACAACCTAAAAACATTATATTGTTAGAAATCCAGCCATGTGTATACCTTTTCTTGATTTTGGACGAAAGGCAGGCTGGAAACGAGACCAATTTTGGATGGATCCTTGAGTAGATAGATAGACTCACCTAAAGCTAGTTCGTTGGTCATATACCCACCACCGTACTCTCCCAAATCAAACGCATGCTTCCTATAATGCCACATTTCCGGATTCCCATATGGTACCACCATCTCGGCCAACGATAGCCGATAGAATAATGGTCTAACAGTACCTTTATCGTTATACGTCACATTATTTAACACAATCCCCTCACGATAGTTAAACCCCACGTGAACCTTGAAATTCTGCCATGATATCTCCCTTCCGGAAATGGAGAAGGAGACACCCTGCGGTTGTGTCACATGGAGCGGCTTTATGTCTGTACGATAACCTCCTGCGGATTCTATATCCTTCGGGTGATAGTTGCTTGGGATTTTATTGAGGGGACGACGAACTTCGGGGATGTCAATATGGATTACTTGCTTGGTTTCGGTGTTGACTATGGGACAAAAGTCGAGGGGGAAGGCATACTGGCAGTCGTCTGGATGGGGACGGTAGTACATTAGAGCTTGCTGGAGGCGAGTGGTGTTACCGAAGCGAGAATCGTAACCGATTGTCCAGGCTATAATTTCGAAATGATGTAATACATTAGATCGGAGAGGAGAACTGGTAAGGAGGGTATGGAGAGAGAGTAACATACGGTCAGCATAGACTTTATGCATATCGGTGGGAGGTATTCCGAGGATACCACATTGCTCGATGACCTTGGGATTGGATTTAACCACTCGGTCTGTTTCGATGAGGTCTTCCATGGTAATCTTTTTTTTAAGACAAAATTAATAAAAAAGTATACCCAATACTCTAAAGATAAAGGTAAGGTTTTACCAATGGCTGAACACCCTCTAGTTTTTCCCATTGTACGATCTTCCCAGCATCGAGATCGATGATCCCATCCCATATGGCACCGGTTTTATCGATAGCGACTACCTCAGCCTGTCTGGTGGGTTTTGGTGCGGCTGCTGGATCAGCTAACCATGCTATGATATCTGCCTTTTTAGGTTCTGCGATTGTGACGGCATTGTATCCCAATTGGCCCTTGGCCTCACGGACGATAGAGACTGCTTTGTTGATCTCACTGGTGGTGAGAGGGTCGAGAGGATGGTGGCCAGTATATTTGTGGTAGACGTCGGAGGCTTTTTGTTTAATATTTTCAACGACAGAGCCCATGGTTGAAAAATATTATATTCTGATATGTTGAATATATACCAGGTAATTGGGAATTTTGGTCCTTGTAGGCTTCTACGAGATGGGACAAGTCGGAAATTTGAAAGGAGGGGCAATGCCTATCATTTATAGAATATCGAATGATACCCCATTTTTGGTAAATACTTAAGTATATATATATAGGAGACCATCTCGAGGTCAGCAGCCGCTGGTACCATGGTCAAGGGAGGCAAGAGCAGAAAGCAAAGGCGTGGTGGGATGCTTCAAGTCGTTCCATCCCACCAGTGGAACCTCTGTGGCATCCGAACTGGTGGGGATATGGCAGGCCGTTATCTCATGTTCGTAGGTGCACGTAGATGTGCTGCATGTTCGGCAAATGTGGGGGATTTAGGTGGATATTTGCCTGAGACTGAGAACGGAAGATGTAGAGCTGTCATATGTCCCCCACTGCGGGATGTGTATTGAGATGTCTTCCTGGACTCAAGGGAATCGATAAGAGGACGATAAGCGGTCGCAGGGTGCATTGACATGCGATATTTGAAAATCGGGGAGCACTAGTCTAGAACAGGCGAGGGAATCCGGGCTCCATGCTCATTTCAATGCCACCCTTCATCGCCATGCGATAACACTGAGGCATCGATCGGCTCCGTCTCGGCTCCTTCTCGCGGAGACATTGAAGAGTCCGAATGAGCGGGTAGCTTGTTCCGATGCTTATTCGGCGTCCTATCCATCGTGACGGAATCGCGAATTGATGCTGACCATGACCCCTGATCGATATCCACGAATTCGAGAGGATTGAACCGGGTGCATTGCATTCGCTACCAAAAAAAGGCGGCGTGATTGACGAAGGCCTCCCCATGTGATCTACTTAGATAGATGTCTATAGAGTTTACCTCCCTGAATTAGAGGCTAGCCTATGTAGAGTATTTGCCCTATCATATACCCCGTATCTATGTTTGTTTTAGATCGTTTTCTCTCGGGCTCTCTCTTGTGGACAATGCGGTGACAACAGACTCGTGTTGCGTCTCTTGTTTACGTCGTTCAACGACAAAAACAGACCCAACGTCCCGTTACTACCCGACCCACAAATACTTCATGGTTGTTGCATACACATACCCAGGTTCTAACTAAGCCCAGCCGCAGGTTGATATACAATGTATGATAGCAATGGATCCATTTATTCGAATGTCATCCAACCGATACAGTGTTCCCCGATGTCTATAAAGTAGGCTTGAAAGATTAATTGGTGCTGGTTCCAGCGAACTGCGACGCGCGCAATATCATGTTTCGTTGACACGACAGGAGACAGGCCAAATGAAACTATCCCCAATCCTTGTTAGTGGCCCCGGCTGTCGAAAAATAATATCCCCGCTAAGCGCTTCTTGCAGCAGAGGCTTTTGTTTTCACGAACCGAATAGAATTGGATGGAACTAGCTTGCTTATGACAGTTGACGAAAGACAGACCGACCGACTTAACTACTGGCTGCTCTCCTGAAAATTGAACATGCGCCAGTCCAGCTGCTACTTCTACTTTTGCCGACACACTCTCCGTCCTCATTCTCTCCGTCCTCCCGTCTTTTAGATTCCAATTGTTACCCACGGACCTTTGTATTACCTTATATTATATTATATACTTTCAAGTACTTGTATATTCGAGACTTTTAATTATTCTTTTTCCACTTTGCAAATTCTCCGGAAAACCAAACTACCCCTGTCGGAACAAACGATCTATTGATTATCCTTTCTCTTCTCCACCTCCTGCGCTCGCTACACTCTGACGCTTGCTTATTGTTTACATATCGCTGGTCATCCTCGAAAAGTCTACCTGTTGTGAAGGAATTGTTATCGAACGCTTGTTCATTCATACGTCTGACTGGTATCCGTGTCATTGGAGGTTTTACCGATTGTATTCTACGAAATGTCGCTGCTCGATTCCGGCTGGGTCACCGTACGTCTCCAATCTCCCTTCAAGCCCCTGCATCCCGTCCCAAGCATGTCGGTTTTTTCGTTTCCCGGATCGCTTTGCTTCAATGTAGCTAACCAGCTCCGTGGTTCCTCAGGTTCAAGAGAAAACTTTTAGAAAATGGTATTTCATAAACAAGTTCTTCGTTCCCAGCGACATTTCAAGCTAAAATCGTAGTCTAGGCTAAACACAAAGCTCTCGCAGCGGCCAGAGGTTAGGCCAGCTCAGACCCTAAAGACCGACCTTTCCGATGGTGTACGCTCACAATCCGATCATTATGAGTTGGAGAGAACGATAATCTGATAGTTAAGTCGATATAGGTCCTTCTCATCCATCTTCTCGAAATTCTCGCAAACGAATCTCTCGGAAGATACGCCCTGAAGCCGATTATGCGAGTCCAAAAGGCGGAAAACGTCCTCAAGGCTTTAGACTATATCAAATCACGAGGCATTCAATTATTCAATATCGGTGCCGAAGATATCGTCGACGGCAATGTTAAACTCCAACTAGGCTTACTTTGGACTTTGATCACAAAATTCACAATCAGCGATATCAGCCAGGAAGGTTTAACTGCCAAGGAGGGTTTGCTCTTATGGTGCCAGAGAAAGACCGCATGTTATGATGAAGTCGACATCCGCGACTTTTCAAGCAGCTGGAATGACGGATTGGCGTTGTATGTTTCGTTTCCTTGTGGTGTCTAAAAATGCTGTTTACACTGATATGATTATCATTTAGCTGCGCTTTGCTCGATATTCACCGTCCGGACCTCATTGACTATGACGAGCTCGACAAGGACGACCACAAGGGCAACATGACCCTCGCCTTCAAAATCGCCACGGAAGAAATCGGTATTCCCGCCCTGCTCGACGTTGAAGACGTTTGCGATGTTCCCCGCCCCGACGAACGTTCGATAATGACTTACATCGCCTACTGGTTCCATGCCTTCAGCCATCTTGACAAGATTGAAAACGCCGGCCGTCGCGTCGAAAAATTCGTCGCACACATGCAGGGAGCATGGGATATGGAACATAATTACGAGGAGCGTATGGAGAAAATCTTAAGTGAGATAAGAGCCATACGGGAGTCCTGGTCCTCTTCCACGTTTAAGGGCACGTACGCGGACGCCAAGGATGCTCTCGCCCAACTGAACGAGTTCAAGAGATCGTCGAAACGCGATTGGGTTAGTGAGAAGGCCGAGTTGGTCAGTCTCTTGGGCAACATCAAAACAAAGTTGGCGACGTATAAACTCAAGGATTATAACCCGCCGCCACACCTTGCCCTCGCCGTGTTGGATACCGAGTGGAATTTACTACTAGTCGGAGAGAAGCAGAGAAGCGTACAAATTAACGAACAGATACGAATGTTTGTTGCCCTTTTCGGATGATTGTTTTATGCCGATGCTAACTGGAATATAGAATAAAGGAGAAACTAAGGAGGTCGTTCGCCGATAAAGCTAATGAGTTTGCTCTCAGCCTCAGCACAGCTCAATTGGAGCTTAGCGAGCTGGAAGGCGAGCCTGAGGTATACTCATCCCAATACACCCAAATGATACTCAAAAACATCATGCTAAGTGAATGTTATATAGAAACAACTACGGCAGTGTAGAACGCTCAACGAAAATCTCCGCAAAATCTCCAAGGAATTGGATGTTCTCAAGTCCATCACTCAACAATGCGAACAAGCCCATATTGAAGAAAATGACTACACAGTCTACTCCTACGATGAGCTCGAGTACGAATACGGCCTGGCAACATCCTCGACGTCTAAAAAGCTCGCGTTCCTGGAAAACCAAATTGTCGCGCGAAACATGACGAATCTAACACCAATACAACTGGAGGAGTTTGAGAGCGTCTTCCGCCATTTCGACCGCGACGGTAGCAACTCGTTGCAGGAGATTGAGTTTTCGGCTGCGTTGGCTAGTTTGGGGTTGGTGTACGATGAAGATACGATGCACGAGACCTTTTTGGAGGTCAGCAAGGAGAGTCGGACCGTTAGTTTCGAACAGTTTATCCACTTTATGGTTAGCGTCACGGAGGATCAGCAGAGTGCTGAGCAGGTATATCAGAGCTTTAAGGAGGTTGCTGATGGGAAGGTTTGTTTTTCTCTCTTCTTTTCAGTCGTGCTTTATGGACGGAAGGGGATTGTGATATTTTATCGATATCGTTGCTGACTTTGATACTTTGATAATAGCCTTATGTCACTGAAGTCGATCTCCGTCATTCGCTTATTCCAGACCATATGGTCGACCAACTCATCAAAGAGATGCCAATCCATAGCGGTCCTTTGCAGGAGGAAGATCAAGAGTTGGAGGGGTACGACTATATCACTTATATGGAGAAGCTAATGGGGGCTATGGGGGCTAATGGGCATACTGGGCATTAAATGTCGCCCGGTTACGTTGGATGTTCTTTCTTTCCTTTCTCTTTTTTACTTCTTCTTTTACTTATTCTTTTACCCTTCTTTTATTTCTTCCCTTTCTTTCTTTTGAGTTTTGATCCCGATATTCATTTTCTTAATTGAATTTTTTCCTTTTGAAGCAGAAAATTGGGTTTGTGGATGAGGTAGTATCGCCGCTGAAGTAATTAATCTGGTTCATCTTTTTTTCGTTCTTGATTTTTGCTTTCTTTTCATTCTTGTAACTTAGCGTTTTCATGGACTTTGGTATTTAGTTTGGTGATAGTGATAGTGATAGTGTAATAAATTGAGAATCATGCATCCGAGATACCTTCCAGCTAGTCTTGTTGTCCCTTCCACCTTCCAGCATCTATGCCGAGTTATGTCGCCAGGTTACACAAATGAATGGTTTGTGCTGATCTCGGCGATGTCTGGGTAGGAGACTAGTTTGTGCATTCCATTGGTATGTACATGTGCAGGAATATAAGGGTATTATTTCAATATGAGAAGCTGGCCAAGTAGTCTTCGCTGAGCTTCTTGACCACAAGACTATAGTCAAGCGGCTTAGCAAAAGTCGGCGCAACGCGAAATTGTTTCTAATGCTTTGCTTCTCGCAGAGCCTCATAGAATTCCAGTACTAGCATTGTCACCTCGTGGCCAGTACAAATTTCAAAATATTTTTTCAGGTAATGGTGTGAGTGGGTCCCAGGAAAATGATGGGGCAGGGTAGCAGGATCGAGTTGAGAGCTTAACAGCGAGACGATATGCATATCTGTGGGTCTGGGTTCATTACCTGAAATTTTATCTCAAATGGGGAGATGGCAAGAACCGCTCAGGCAAGCCACTGTCAAATTAATCTGAGGGTAATATTCAACCTCACGGGTGTCATCATTCTCGAGCTCCTTCGCTTGAGGAAAAGCAGATCTGAATGAATCAAGTACTTTAGTTGACAAGATCTAAACCTACGACGTGGTGGATTTGGGTGTTTCTGGATGGAGTAAGTCCAAGGGTAGCGTGCCGTCGCTGAAGGAGAGATACCAACTTTAGAGCTCTCTCGAGTGGGCAAAGTAATCGTTGTCCGCCTGTTCACACCTCGTTGTTCGTATACTGTGCAGCTGTGCACATCTTCACCCTTTTTAAAGTTATAGCCAAGCTACTTAAGTATATATGTAAGGGTTATACCAAAAGCTATAACAAATTGATATGAAACGATGCGAATAAAAGGGAGAAGCGTGGGATATCATATATTATAGTATTACGATCGAGACTTATTCATACTTATACTCGGTCCACGGAACGTAACGTTGGGTCGGAAACGAGCTTTAGAGAGCTGGGTTCAACGTTGCAACACGGTGAGCAACGTTCGGACGGAGATCCCACAACACCCCCGTCTTTTCGGACCTGTCCTCCCAATAACCACCACCTTCAACACCATCGCTAACGTTGCAACCATCGCCATCCATCAACCACGATATCGACCACCTTTCCCTTACGTTACAGCAACGTTAGATTCCGTTCCTTCGTAGCTTACCCCGAAAATCGCCGTCTCGTGTCCTTCCTCTCACTCGTTGTCTCGTTCAGTTCGCTGGCGGAGACACCGTTCTTATCAGGCCCGTCTATCGACGACAGCTAGCTACGGTTTCGATTCGATTCAGAGCATTGCTCATTCTCAATTGCAAACCAAGAGCTCACCGGTAAGTTGAAGCTTCTACCCGCAACCCAAGACAAAATATATATACGCATGTGATCCGTTTCCCCGGATGCTGGTGACGTTTCTTTTGTCTCGTTTCTCGAGATCAGTATCAAGCAGCTTCAAGCTTGGAGCTTTATCCGTCCATATCGCTCGGATGCAGGGCGTCAGGTTTCGCAAGCCCGTACATGGGCGTAAGCTTTGAAGGCTTTCGCCTGGCGGCCGGGTGTATACATACGTACATACCCATTGCTTTTTGCCTACTGACGGGCGAGGCTGAAAGGGTAGCGACCACCTCCACGTCAAGCACACCTAGTCGTGCCTCACGCTTTCTCGAACACGAAGAGAAAGACGTTCGCTCCCCCAGATCCCTGTTCAGTTGCATTCATTCCCAACTGGCTCTCGTTCTCCCTTCTCTCCCTGCTTTTCTGTGGGAGTTGTGCAATCTGGCAAACCTGCTCCCGTTGTCTTCGAACTTCCTCGACTCGGCAATCGCTTCTATCCCAAACGGGGTTGGGACGAACGGACTCGACATACTGATGGGCTTCTTAGCCTTGGTATTTCTTGTTAAACTCCCGCTATTCCTACCTTACGGCTCCTAAGCTCATTGGTAGAATCCTTCGACGGAGGCTTTCCATTCGTTTGTCTGGGAGGAAAAAAAAATAAAATTATAATATCATAAACAAAAATCCATTTTGGTTGTTTTAAATTCTTACACAGCCTTTGTGGTGTTCATCTCCCCTGCGAGCTGAGGATATCTTGATAGCACGGCGATACCTGAGAGTCACAGTATTTAGTTTTTGTTTTATTTTATCTTTTTGTTTTATCACGAAGGGAAGCTGGATAAGGGATCTGATACGGGAGAGAAACAAGTTGTATGGGCGTTTTCCTCCTTTCTTTCCTCCTTCATTCTCTCCGTTGAGGGTTTTCTTTTACCCGAGATTGAAAAGCCCAGCTAGTTACCCCGCTGCTTGCTTGATTGCTTGTTAAGCTTGCGTTTTGCGTTTCTGCTGCAACTCACAATCATGTCCAACTCCTTTTTCGGGGAAAGCAACCGCTAACCAACATCGCTCGCAACTCTCTCTTAGTTGCCTTACAGGTGTAAAACCGTCTATAGCGTCTTTACCGGCGGGACGTTCAAGTCGCTCTAGGGAACCTTTTAAAAAAGGTGTTCCTTTCCCTTTCTTGTAAACAAGCAGTACTTCCGGTGGTAGACGTCTGTCTCGTCGGGGTGTGGTTTCCCTCCCCCATCCCTTTCCGATTACCTCCCGACAACGCGAATATCACCATCAGAAACGTTCAAGATGACGACTCAGGGGAATTATTACTACTCTCCGAACTCGTTCATGAACCCGGGTCCGGCTCCCAAACCTCCGTCGACCCGTCCTTCTTTTCCCGCTACTCCGATTCACCAGATGAATACGCTTTCGATTCAGCGTAGCAGCACATCTACACCTGGCGGTATTCAGCGAGAAGGTCCGGCCTCGATCAAAGAGGATGGAATCTTCACAATATGGCAGAGGCGATACCTCGTGTTGCGGGAGACTGCTTTGGATTTCTATAAGAGCGAGAATACCAAGGGCGCGAACCCATCACTATCCATTCCCCTCCGCGATATAACATCTGTGAACAGAGTGGAGATCAAACCGTTCAGTTTTGAGGTGATCCGCTTTGCAAGCTCGTCCGTAAACCAGAGCCCATCGACGATGAATAATGATGCCCCTCGAAAAACGATGTATATCGCTGTCAAGAACGACCAGGATCTGTACGGCTGGATTGATGAAATTTACTCCCGGTGCCCGTCTATGGGAGGTGTCTCCAATCCGACAAACTTTGCACATAAAGTCCATGTTGGTTTCGACCCGATCTCTGGCGGGTTCACGGGCTTGCCGGCTGAGTGGGAGAAGTTACTAAACGCCTCGGCAATCACAAAGGAGGACTACCAGAACAACCCCCAGGCCGTTATTGAGGTTTTAGACTTTTATACCGGTCGGCAGAAGGAGGATCAAAACCAACTTTACAGCATGGCTCCTGGTCAACCCAGCGCTACTGGAAGAGAGCTTGGTATGGACTATCCGGAGGCCAATGCTAGCAACTCGAGTCTGTCCGGTTATGATACGCAAACCTACCAGGATGAGAAAGTAAGGCGCGAAGCGGAGGAGGAGAGAAGATATAGAGAGCGTGAAGCGGAACATAAGAGACAAATGGAAGAGAAGGCGCGACGTGAACGTGAGGAACGTGAGCGTCGGGAACAGCGAGAGCGAGAGCGAGAACGCAAGGCGCGGGAGCAAGAGAGGCATGAATATGAGATGGCCCAGCAAGAGAGAGAAATTGAAGAAGCAGAACGTAGGCAGGCGGAAGAAAGGGAGCGGGAAGAACGACGGCGCCAGCGCGAAGAACAGAAAGAACGTGAAACGCGGAAGAAGACTGAACAACAGGAGATTTTGTTGCAGACGAGTGGCAGTAGCGGTGGCAACGGTTCGTCATCTGCTCGATATAACCCTATGAGAGCCGCCCCATCTGCACCAGGTGGAACTTCTTCCTCCTCCACCCGGCAACAACAACCTCCTGCTGCTCTCCGCAATGGCCCTACCGCCCAAAGACCCGCCCCACCTGCTCCTGGGACTTCAAATGGATCTCGTGCCCCCGGCCAATCACCTTCTGCTCAACGAGCACCGGCTTCTCCAAGCGGGGGACATCAAAGAACACCGGGAACCACTCAGCAAGGCCAGAATGGGCAAGTCAAGCCTCTCAACGTTGCAGCTAAAGCGGCACCTACCCCAGCCGCTCTCGAAGCACACAAGAAGGCTCAGGAGGCTCTTACCTCGAAGAAAGAACAGCCAAAGGCGCGCATGTCCCAGATGAGCGAGCAACAAGTCATGGACAAGCTGCGACAGGTTGTTTCTCCAGGTGACCCTAACCAGTCCTATACCAAGATTAAGAAAGTTGGTCAGGGTGCTTCAGGGTCTGTCTATGTTGCCAAGATTAACGCCAATGCTGTCAGTGAGAACGCGCTCAACTACGCTGCTCAACAGTCACATAGCAAGCGTGTCAACGTTGCCATCAAACAGATGGATTTGGCTCACCAACCCAGAAAAGAATTGATCGTGAACGAAATTTTAGTCATGAAGGAGAGTCAGCACCCAAACATTGTCAACTTTTTGGATGCTTTCTTGAAGGGCACCAGCGAGTTGTGGGTTATCATGGAGTACATGGAGGGTGGTGCCTTGACCGATGTCATTGATAACAATCCACTGGAGGAAGATCACATTGCGACGATTTGCTTCGAGGTACGGTTATCAAGATTGCTCGTTGCTGATTCATACTAATTTCATTTGAACAGACATGCAAGGGCTTGCAACATCTGCATTCGCAGAAGATTATTCACAGAGATATCAAGTCAGACAACGTTTTGCTTGATGCGCAAGGTCATGTGAAGATTAGTACGTTGATCTTAATACTCCCCTGTTTTTCAATATGCTAACTTTTCCCCAGCCGATTTTGGTTTCTGCGCCAAGCTTACAGATCAAAAGGCTAAGCGCGCCACAATGGTCGGAACCCCATACTGGATGGCACCCGAGGTTGTTAAACAAAAGGAGTACGGACCCAAGGTTGACATCTGGTCGTTGGGAATCATGGCTATTGAAATGATTGAAAGCGAACCGCCATATTTGAATGAAGAGCCACTCAAGGCTTTGTACCTCATTGCCACGAACGGTACCCCGGCACTAAAGAAGCCGGACAAGTTGTCCAAGGAGTTGAAGAGTTTCCTCGCATTCTGTCTTTGCGTTGATGTTAAGAGTAGGGCTACAGCCGAAGAGTTGTTGCAGCACGATTTCTTACAGAAGGGATGCCCGCTTCATAGTTTGTCGGCTCTCCTCGCGTTCAAGAATAAGGGCTAGTCGTCTGAGGATTTGCGCGCGAAGCTGGCAGAGAATGCAGTGAGAAGAGAAGAGGAGTTGCAGCAAAATATCGGCTACGATGAAGAAAATGCGAGCGAAAACTGGGAGGGAGATGATAACAGGGGTGTACTAAGGGAGAAGAAACGGAAGGCGAGGCCGCCAAACCTTGATTTGACGGATGCAATTGCTATGGGTAAGATGAAGACGAAGGTTATGGTTGATGTTCACGACGATAAACCAGGTAATAGAGGAGAAGAGGGAGAAGAGGGAAGAGTGGGTTGGTGGAAAGGGACAGTTCGCGAGGTTCGAAAGCGCTTCTAAGATCGAGGGATGTCTCAGGGAGGCTCGATCGATATCTTGCCGTTCCTTGTATGGATGGTCAGACATATTGTGAAGTCACTCATTAATCTGTCAGCTTTTCTTTCTTTTTTTTACAACCTTTATCTCGGGCCATCTTTATCCACACCGTTCTTTTTTCCCCCTCCCCTTTTTCGAGAATTGTATTTTCAACTTGTTAAACGGAAACGCAGAACCAAACGATCTTGTTAGGATGACTTGTTTTGTTTCATTTTTACTTTTTTTATTCTTTTTTTTTTCTTTAGAAAATCCTTTGATTTTTGCTGTCTTGTGTGTTTCTTTACTGCCCCCTTTTCACGTTCGGAGTCAATACCTCTTTCTAAGCTTCACCGACGTTGTTAACATACTACATAACTACTACCTACTTACTACTATTACTATTATAACAACGAAACATATTTTCATTCTCCCTCTTTCCTTGAACCTTTGAATTCCCACGGGACATCTAATACGCTACTGGATTAAGATTCTTTCAAACAAGGGCTCCTTAGAAGGTGACTTGAACTCTTCCTCAGCTAACTTCAATGTTCCTATGAACTACTTTTTTTATATTACATGTATTCGTATATACATTCTTACCTTAGTATTATAACTAATTAAGTATTAGTAGTGGTGCCATTCTGGTTATTTACAAGAACACAACAACAAGAACACTGGTTCTGTGATTTAAGCTCACAATTTTAGACACTGGTCATTATTGAGAGTAACATTACTTGAAAGAGAAATGGGGAAAAGCTGCTATGAAAACTCCTCTCCCACAAGTTCTTCACTCAACTTCCAGAGCCTATCGTAGTTTTCCTTTCCGGTCGCCCAGCTCGATTCCGGTTCCGGAATGGGTCTCACCTGGCAGTCTGCTAGAAACCCACCGTTCTGGGATTCGATCGCTGGATCGAAGGCGGCGACCACGTGGGTTGCTGTGCCTTGGGGGAATGATTTCCAGTGGAGGGTTACGTTGACTATCAAAAGACATGAATCAGTTTTAATCAGAACATTCTAGTTATTTGACTTATAGAGGGAGTAGGCGTACATCGAAGTGCGAAATCTTCCATATCCATACTTTTTGCCATCGCGGTGTTAATCACTAAGAGAGAGATGCAGGTGAGTAAGTACTTAAGTGGTCGTTTTTAGTGGTATTTCGAGATAACATACACCCCGGATGTAGAGAATAGGAATAGACATTCTTGCTGCCGAATTTATCCGCCAGGGCTTGCGAGAAGAGTACGTTTGAGGTTTTGGACTGTGAGTATGCCGCCCAACCTTCCCCGAACGGCGTTTTCTATCCAAAAAACCAATCCCCAGTATTAGCTCTAGCTCATCATCTTCTCATATTTCCCTATCGGTTTGGTCAAGTTGGTATTTGGAGGATTACCAAAAAGTTCGGATCATCCCAAACCACGGCGCCCCTCCTGAACGAATTGGAAGTAACGTTTACAACCCTCCCGCCGTCCTTCATAGCGCCACCCTTCATCAATAAATTCGTAAACAGGAAGTGTCCGATATGGTTGGTCGCGAAACTAGATTCCAATCCATCCTCCGTTCTGACCAATTCCTTTGCGTGAATCGCCGCATTATTCACCAGAACGTCAACCTTGGAAACCGAGGAGTTGATTTCTTGCGCGGCGGAACGAACAGAGGCGAGTGAAGAGAGGTCTATCGTTAAGGTTCTTGTGGGGAGAGAGGGGTAGAGTGAGGTTAGGTACGCTTGAGCTTCGGTTATTTTCGAGGGATTGCGGGCGGCGAGTATGATGAGGGAAGGGGAGTGCGCGCCTATCGCGCGGCAAAAGTCGAGGCCGAGACCGTCTGGGGAAATTCCGGTTACGAGGACTATATATCTTCCATTTTAATATCCAGAAACGTATACGAAGAGGATTTCGGTGGTTATTAAATTTATTATACACATACTCGTTTTATTTTTGATATGTGAGCTCAAAACCTCAGCTACCTCGTCGCTCGTTGTCGAAGCGCCCCAAGCTGGGTTAGACATTGTTGTTGGAATTATGTACGTACGGTATGATTATCGACGTCTCGTGGATTGCGAAAGGCAGAATGATCGAAAAACTTCGAAAGGATGTAGCTCTGCAGATATATCGATTGATTGATTACCGGGGAGCACCTGGGTATGCTAACTTTAAATAGCCTTTCCGAGCCATGCGCCAATGCTGCAGTGTATGGTAGATTATTAATAATACCCGCCTATTTTACGTTTTCCACCTCTCGTTTAACGCATATGTCCGGGCTTCAAGTCACCAGCCTGTCGCAAAACCCGCGAAGTTTCGCGGTTTGAAGAAAAGAGCAGCCCGGAATTAGGAATTAAACCATCATGCATAGTACTCTCTGCTGCTGTGGGGCATCGTTGCCTCGTTGCATAATTCGGATGCAACGCATTGCCTCTGAATTTTCAAACCGCACCAATGGCTTTTTCAAGGGCTTTGGATTAATGATCGATTCTTATTCTAGGGTGCGAGTTGTTCTGAGATGTAAGGGTAGGGGCGTCTGTTACCATAGTCAAGAGCAAGAACGTTCGAACTAGACCATTTGTTTAAGAATAAATTGCAGTGAAAGGGTATATTTAGGGAAGATATGACTGATGACATGCTTTATGAAAGAGCAACTTGGTTCTTCAGGGCGTAGCTAATTCTCCTTAAAGGATTCAAGGGAGGTGAAAGTGAGTCATCGGATAGATATATACTGCTACCCATCTATTACTTATATATGAAAACAAGCATCGTGGCGCAGTGGAAGCGCGCCGGGCTCATAACCCGGAGGCCAACAGATCGAAACTGTTCGATGCTATCTTCAAACTCTTTTTTTGCTGCTTTTTTTCACTCATTTTGATCGTTTTTGGGTAAATCTTCTATTTTTTCCCTAATATTCACTTTTAGGATTGCCCTGTTACATTCCTCGTGTGCGGGTTCGCATGTGTGACGCATAATTTAAAATTTTTCCCTCTCTCTGCTCCTTGCCTAATCTTGCGACCTCGGCCAACTTTTTTTTTTCACTGAACGCTAGACTTGAACAAGCTGCTCGAGAACGAAGGAGTTTAGTGTGCCTCGAGGTAGCTGAAGGCCGATATATAGAAAGGAAAAGCGACTGAGTGAGGACTGTCTCTCATCTTTTGCTTCCGCTTTCCATGGCCATACTAGTATCCTAGAGCTGGGAAGGCAAAAGCCACATGCGTATGCTCATCTTGCAGGGCGAGATCGTCGCCGAAATAGTAAAAATTGCGTTGCGGTGTCGTTACACACTTCCCATCCCAATTAGGAAATACCACAGACCTCGCGATTTTTCTGATTCCGACAGCTCAGCTCAGCAGCGAATAAGACTTACGGTTTTAGAATCGTCACTTCGACGCTCTATGGATTCTAAAGCGAATATTAATTGAACCAATAGTAATATATGTATGTCATATGATTCTATATTACTGGCTGAAAATACGGACGTTGCTTGCTTGCGCTTGCTTGTGCGCTTGTTAGCAGCCTGGATAGTCGAATATCGATAGGAAAATTCGAAGTTGGAATAACGGGGAGATACTTGAATAAAGGACCCGATCTTTCTCGGAGTTTCTGCTTCCCTTTATTAGCTTAGAGCTCGAATTAATCAACCGAAAGGCTTTGGTTTTGGTACTATAGAAACCCAGATAGAACCCCAGTGTTGTGTATTGGCATGTAGATGCCTGCTGTTGTTCTGGTATGCACCGATTTGCTTGCATATGCAAGCCGATGGGTCTTGGGGCTGAAGGAAGTGAGAATGTCTTCATCATATTCTATTTGTTGGATGATCTACGATACTGGAAGGTTATATATAACCGGTTATATCACACTTATTAATGGTGCAGCGGTTCTCGAGGGCATCCCACTCCCTTAATTCCTTTTCCGGACAAGTGCCACAAGGCCACGTTTGTCGGCCAAAAAATGAGGAGGCTGGAATACCGATTGAATTATGGAATGAATTCAGGGTGTACGGGCCTGACGGAACTTCGGCTAGAGTTATATTCAATATTCTATCAACAACTAGGCGGTTTGTTTACGACACTGGCATTGGAGTTCTCAAGACCGATAACGAAACATCCTTTCAGGTAAACTCGAGGAGGCTAATTATATTTGGTGACCGTTTGAGTAAGAAATAGTTTTCTCCCCGCGCTCTGATTCCGCCTCTTCCTGCAGGACACACTCGATAACGGATGCGCTAGTAAATCACGAAAACCGAATGGCTTCCCTGGACCAAGTGGGGTCACCAACCAGTGGCCGAGTTCCGCTTTCTATTTCTTTTTCGCAACCGCTTTGGGAGATCCTGCCTCAATCACATTGGCTGAATGCTCTCCGTGCGGATTTGGCGTGCGTTGCCAAGACCCTGTTGAAGCCTTCTATTGTGTGAGCATGAGCTTGCTCAGCGAAGGCGTCTGCACGACAAAGAACATGCGGGGATACTTGGATGAAAGAGCACCGTTCAATGGTATCTCAATGGCAAGACACGTAATGAGGCTTAACATGGGAATTAATATTTTGCAGGGAATAATCCAGACTGCATAAATGTGAGGATCCAGCGGCGTCGCAGTCGGGTTGTGAATTATCAAGTCGATTCATGAATTCATCCTGTATATCATGCTTCCGACTTGAGTATAAAATGTGCCGAATCCCTTTATCAGCCTTGGTGTATTGCTATATGACTACTCGGTCTTCTCGCCTACAATCTTCTTTTTGCTTTGGGATAGGATATATCTGGATATATAAGCAGTAGTATACTAGCTCGCTTTATACAAGTAGCTGATATCCGATTCAGCAACACAGTATATGAGATTGTCTCTATAGTCTACCTTTTTACTTACTCACTTTTTGTCATTCTTCTTACCAATTTAATTAACTTTTAATAACATAATATATAACAAAAGGTCGAGAATGAAGTGGCTTGTCATTTTCGGGGCCGCTCTTGTTGCTCCTCTTGTCTCCGCCCAGATTGATAACTTTCCGCCTTGCGCTGTAAGTGCCCATACATCAACCTGATTTTATATAATTTATATAAATCTAGAATATCTTTGACTTTCAGCAGTGATATTATTCCTATCGTATAAGGATTTACTAACCTGTCTCTATATATAGCGTGCTTGCATCAGTCAACTTGATGCCATAGCAGGATGCGAAGACACAGACTACAGATGTTTTTGTAACTCAAATGCCTTCATCCTAGGCTTCGTTCCTTGTGCTGCCAGCTTCTGTGCACCTTCAGTCTACGGTATTATAACCGAAGCTGCCATTGGGCTTTGCTTAGGCGTCGGGGTCACAGTAACGCCGACCGTTCAAGCACCAACAGCCACACCAACCCGTCCAGCGGCGCTTGCTAAGTTCCCAGTCTGCGCGGTAAGAGCCTTGATACCTTCCTATTAATTTTTTTCATTACTAATGTCTCAAATGCGGCGTAGTATGATTGCGTTACCCAACTGAATGCCATTGCTGAATGTGCTCTCACCGATTACAAATGCTTCTGCGGCTCCAATGCCTTTCTCGAGGGCTTCAATCCTTGTATCTACCAACTCTGTCAGCCGTCTGATTATGAAGACACTAGCGATGCTGCCGAGAAGCTTTGTGCGCAGAACGGTGTGACAGTCACTGTCACCGCCACTCCTATCGAGACCAAGACCAGCTTTCCTAAGTCTACTGGTGCCGAATCTTCGGCGCCCAATGAGACCACTTCACCGGGTGGTGTATCCACGGGGGCTAAAACATCGTCTCCTGCTGAATCCTCAGCATCTCCTGAAGGCACAGCTCCTGGAAGCACAGCTGCTGAAAGTACAGCTCCTGCAGGTACAGCTCCTGAAAACACAGCAGCGGGTGAGACATCTTCACCAGAGGAAACTGCTCAGGCGACCGGAACTATGACTCAACCTGGGGAGACTACTCAGCCAGTACAGACCTCGGCTCCCGCGGGGACCACCATGACTTCAGTAACTGGTGCGGGAGTGAATGCGAATAGTACCGTTACTGGATGTGACGGATCGAGTATGACAACGAATGCTGCACCCCAGAATACAGGCGCCCTGGGAGTTTTCGCTGCAGGATTGCTCTTTGTTGCTGCGCTATTGTAAAGTAGCTATAGCTACGTTTGGATATGATACGACATAAGTCTAGAAGAAGTTGCATCCAGAATATATATTATATCGGAAAGTAATCCTTGTCTAATACAATCGATTTATATTTAAGCGGTCAACAAGATCACATACCTCTGTTTTAAGACAGTTTTGGCAGTTAACTTATTATTCATCAATTCTAATACCATATGCAATAAAAAGACGTGTTGGAGCCCTGTTTAAGAGTGGAATAATTTTAAATATGGCTTACATAATCTATATGCTTCTTCTCCATCTTAGGATTCATTTGATCTTTGCTGGAATATGAGAGAATTAATGGAATTGGAGGCTCAACTTATGGCTGGTCGCTTAGCTCAGTCGGTTAGAGCGTGGTGCTAATAACGCCAAGGTCGCGAGTTCGACCCTCGTAGTGACCATTTATTGAGTTTTTTTACTCTTCCTATTACATCGGTGTTGACTTTTATTCTTATCGGATTATAGCCATGCGATGAATTATTTTTTTTTCTTTCTATAATTGGCGAAATATTTTATTCCTCTCAAATATATTCAACCTCGGAATCTGACCTCTCATTATCATAATTATCCCAGTCATCCTCCCAAAAGCGCTCTGGTGCTGGCGGGCCGGATCCTAGAAGATAGGAACTCGAACCTATGCCCAAGACCAATTGTGATACAACTGAACGAGCGTCGGCTAATATTCTAGGAGACCACGTCTTAAGTTTATCATCTCTCTCGTAGTTTATAATTAAATAGCATGGTGTATGGGCATTGGAACGAATGCAAGTATCGTTGGCTTTCTCCAGAACAACGATCCGAAGTTTTGGTGGACTATCGTTGTTGCCAAATTGCTGGCACAATCTCTCAGCGTAGTCTCTTATGTACTCTCGAAAGCATTCTTCGGCTTGTATCTCGTTATCAGTTTCGTTACCATCCTGGTCTGCCACTTCCTGTCTGTCGAGGAGTATTCTTAGGACCTTTAATGAGTTTATCATCGGTATCTATAGTTCCAAATTGTTATTAAGTATGTATCTATGCGTAGTGTATGACGAGTTTATTTTTGGTACTTACTTTCTCCCACCCGGGATATCCAATCGCTAGTTCTTCAAGAACGGGCCAATTTTCTGACGATAATGGGTACGGGTTTATAGCGGCGTCCCAGAATTTGGACATAGAAGGGCAGAGGTTTGGATCACAATTATAGGTGCATTCCAGCCAAAGTCTGCGGAGCGATCGGCGGTGAAAATTGACAGGGAGCCAGTCGGTCAGATCGGCGTCAAAGCATCGTGATATCTGTAAAGTATGAAGCGGCTTTGTAGATGGTAGAATGGATTCAACAGTTGCTAATGGAAAGTTGCAAACGCTGATTTGAAGCGACTGGATATTGGGAGCCTTGCTGGTAAGACTTTCGACGAGCGCCGAGTCATAATAACAGGCGGAAAGTCTTAACCTAGTAAGCTTCTCATATGGCTCGCCGTTATCAGTGATGAATACCAGAAATTCGAGTAGCCTTGTCGATTCAGTGTCGTTTAGAACATATAATTGCTCCAGCGCGGGTAAACCGAAGCGTTCTTCAAATTTGATATCGGAGTCTTGTCCTTCCTTGAGAATTTCCTCGATCGTTAGTTGGTGAGGCCATCGGGTCCTCCAACTAGCCCAGTGATCTAGGTCTGGGTCGTTTTTATACTCCGGGTGTCCGATTTGTAGCCTTTTGAGCGAGGGTGATATCTGTTTTAATAAGCCTCGCATCGTAGATAGCATTTGGGGTTGAATTTCAGCAAATGCTAGTGACTCCAGTTGGATTTTGTGTTTTGCTGATATCAAAGGAGGTATTCGGAGTTGCTGCTTGAACGGTGTGTATCTCTGCTCAAAAAAATCACCAATCTGGAGATCTCGCAGATTATGCTGAGTTCTTAATATATGAGCTAAAGTTGCTATAGAAGTCTCTGTTTCAAATCTATGATCAAATGGAGTTCTGTCAGCGTAATACTGCAGTGTTATAACGTTGAGATGGAAGCTCGTAGCGACAGACCTTAAGCTCTCTAGTTGACCATCTCGAAACCTATCTAGGATCTTATCCACAAGAGTTACTGCTTTAGTAACGGGTGAATGTTGGCTTTTGTTGTCCGTATCGTCATCTCGAAGACCTAGGAAATCATCTGTGGCTTTGATATTAAATCTTTTGAAGTTGTAAAATGTTGAGTCAGATATCTGAAGTATAGCATCGATTTCATCGCTTCGTAGTCCTGGGGCATCAGGAGAAATGTTATAATATAACCGTAGGACCTTGTGTAAAATCGGAGCTACGTAGGCTCGAATGGCCCAACAACTTAGCGCAAGACCTCTGAGATGTCTGTGAGGAAGCTTAAAATCAGTCAGTATGATAGCAGTCCAAGAAATATCTGCGCATGCGTCGTATAACTTTCAGAGATATCGTACGTATTTTACTATATCGAGGAGAACTTCGGGAGGTAAGTCTAAAAATTTCATTGCGATCCCGATCTACCAGAAATTGAGCGCTATGCGAGTCGGGGTTTCTAACAATAGAGTACAGGCGAAAAAGATGTCGTGGGTATATTAAAGCAAGGGGAGTCGATATTATAGATTCGAAATCTCTGGGGAGTTCGAAGGGATAAAAGACGGTCGGTAGGTCAAAACCATGCTTCCATACCGGCTCAAAATTTAAACCAAAAGGCGATAACCAGTGGAGGCAAATTTGTAGAGACATTGTATCACCTACTCAAGACCAAGTAGTTGTGAATGGAGTTGACTTTGATAAGATGCGTGTATTTAAATTATGTTACACAGTGAATTTGGTTGAAGCACCACCGCAGAGAGTGTCACCTAAGGAGAACCCCAGAATTAGGTATGACAGCTGGATCCGTTTTGATCGGTCTAATTAGTTCCACGCTAATAAAGGCCGCGTCTTAAGTCAAAAATTACTTTTCAGGCCGTTTATGTACTAATCGAGCTAGCCAAGAGATTCGGAGCAACGTATTCAAGTCAATTGGTCCCATGAAAACTAGAGGGCATTTAGTGGCGCGATATGGCTTGAGTTCTTCCCAGGTTGTTGGGTTGGCAAGTTATGAATCTAGAATTGCGGTTCTTGCCGTCGCCAACAATAGCCTTCTAACTCGGTTCAAGATCTGAAAATATCAAGCTTTAGTAGAAATTTCGTGTCTATGATGAATGGATAGAAAAAAAAATTTTTTCATGACAAATTTGATCGAGGTAACTGTTCTAATCTTGTCTGCAGCTATAATCTTGCCAATAGGAGGTCTAAGACGCATATTGTTTGGTCAAGCTGTCTGAGCGAGAAACTCCACAATCGACGCCCGTAGACATGTTTGAGACCGCCTCGCTAATTTTGGTCTAGCCCCGCAGGGAACAATCCCCGAGATCCAATGTCCGAGAAAAACATGACAAGGTGCAAGGATTGTAATTAGAAACAACAAATTCCACACCCAGAAACAAGGAACGCTGGTCCTCGTTGTAGGCACTAAAAGCCACTTTGATCATCTTGTCTTGGTACGCATGCGGTTATCAAGAATGAATTTCTTGCTCCAAAAACCTTGGAAGTGATCGAATTGATCAAATGTCTATGGCAAATCGCCAAGAACACTACAGAGAAGCACATCATACTGGACCTAATATCAGGAGGATATTCTGTGCAGCTATGGAAATTATGGCGCGGCTGATACTCCTTTGGCTTTTCCTGTGCTATCGAGAGAGCTGTGGCGCAACTGGCCTTTCTTTTCGTGGATCGTCCGAGAGAGGCCCCGGCCAAATTCTTTTGTTCGATAATCCGTCTCAGCTTAGGAAAGGCCCGGCAACCGGTCTGTGCAATACATAATTTGCTAGTATCGCAATATGGTTAGTGAAACGCACGAAGTGCGGATTTGCTCGTGAAAAATAAAAAGCCAGTAAAACTAGGCTGAACGAGCGGTTAAAAGATTGGTTCTCTTGAATGACAAGCTCTAGGGTTTGAAGGAACACTAGAGCTCGTGAGCTTTTGTTCTACGGGTAAGATGCATCGAAGCCCTCCATATTAATCGAAATTTCGTTCGCTAGGGTAGTATTAGCTCGAAATTTAAGTCAGCACTCGTGAGCAGGGAATCGCTGCAAGGCAAGCCACTTAGCGACAACTTTACAACTTTTTGACCGGGGCGTGCTCTTTGCACGCCTACACAGTAGTTCAATCTATAGCTCCTGACTGACTGGTGCTGACCATAATAATTGAATCTGGTACTATCAATAGTAAAGGAAACAAACCTAGACGAATATATATAACAAGCTTGCAAGTAGGATAGAAAACGTGATTACAAAGTATCTTAGTCTGCGCGTCAAGGCCAAAAAGCTCTAAATGCACAACGGCATTGCATTGAGGGTTCACTTCAGGAACTAGGAGCATCCCAAGCTTGTAAGGCAATGTTACATACACATCGAAAAGAATTGTATTAAAATCTACTGTGAACAAAATGGAGGGAAAACTTGAATGAAGAAAATGAGAATGATGAATGTGCCATACTAGGCTCGATATAACGTTATAACGCGTGGATACCTGGTCTCATGTCTGAGAAAAACTTTAAACGGACCTATGCGGACTTGCGAAGAGTAAGATTTGGGGATGGCGTGTCGCGGAGGGTTGTGAAGTAGGCGACTGGGTCTGCAAGACTACACATATCCGTCATAAAGCTTTGGATCTTCTCATCTGCCATGTCGACTACGGTTGATTTGGGTCCATTAGATTGCGGCTGTTTTACGTCCGCTGTATTAGTCCCGTAGGGGCTATCGTGTGGACTATTTATTTCGGGAATGGGCTGACACTCTTTCGTCTCGAAATTTCGATTAGCTGCTATGGGGTTAACACGATGAATCAGTCGGGATGTTTCATTTTCCTGTTCCCGATTTTGAAAAGTCCTAGCACCATCTTCGCAGCTGGGATTATTTTGGCCCCACCTATGGAGCCTAATGTCGACCGTGTCGTTTCTTGGATAGCTGTGGGCATCTGAGTCTCCTTCGCTGAAATTTTGGTGTTGGTGATAATATTCCCACACCATACCTAGTTCCTGCTCATGGAGCTCCCGCATAAAGACGCGAATTCGTCTCCGTTTCTTTTCACGATACGCATATGTGGGTGGGAAATTCGAGGGCCCAGAAACGATAGCTCCTCGTTTGAGGGTCGTATCAGCGATGAGTAGTGCTGGTGAATCTAAATATCTTGGATGGAATGTAATACCTCTAGGAATTAGAGGGACAATGTTCTGGGCGAAGACAACTATGGTTGAAGGTTCTCCGAAAGGCCCACATAGGGAAGCGGTACTCGGACCAGTGGACACGAGAGGATGTTCCAAAATTTGGGTTGAACAGTTTAACCCGTTTAATAGTGTCCGTGTGGTGATTGTGGCAAATATTTTATTCTTTTGTACTATCTGTGACAGAGTCACAAGCAATGCCGCTAATCGTCCATTTTTCCAGAAATCTGGATAGATGGTGGTACTCGTAAAGATATAACTGAAATCTGTGCCACTTTGAACGTCGCCGAATAGTGGAAGCTGGTTCTGTGACTTTTTTGCAACTATTTGGAAGGGATCGGATTGCCCTAAAGAACCACACAAGCAATCTAGTTCTTCGGATTTATCCGGCCCAGCCTTTAGTTGGTTGTATGAATCAGGTATTTGAATAGCAGCGGACAGTTTTATAGAGTCATCCAATAGTTGCGATGTCGAATTATCGGGTTCAAAGATTGCACCAATGCTCGTATCCGGGGTTGTTAAATAATGTCGAAGTAAAATGTCTTCAAATGGTAAAGAGCGCCCTATTGTTTTCTTTGGATTTCTCTCTGGAGGTTGTTTTGTTTCTTTTTCATTCGCGTAACTGCTACTTTGATAGTATGACCGTCTAGCATCGATATCTGATTTGCCGAATTCGAGTTCTTTCGAAGGGGCGATTTGACCTGGCTTTCGAGCAACCTCCAAGTCGTCGGATTGATAACAGTCCGAGTTCTTAGACGCTTGAAACAAGTTGGATCTCCAAGAGACAATCATGATATCTGGAGATGCATTTGCTCGATTTTTCTTTGGTGACGTCTCGAGAAAAACCTGCCTCCACTTTGTTAAACGATGCTTTATTTGGCGGTTACTATTGTCGGGGCACCCGGCAAGTTAGATTCATCTAAAAATATGGACCGTCCTTTTACAAATATAACAAGTCGGTAAAATTGAAGGGTCTGTACCTCACTACGAGATTATGAACTTTCTCCAGTTCTTTCCTGATAAAGGGCTGGCTAAAACCGTTGTTATCAAGACTAAGAATGAATTCTTTATGCTCCTCCCAATCATAATCAGTGGTATATTTTCGCGGGATACTTGGTTTCGGTGATCGGACGAATTTATAAGAAGTTGCCGGTGATTGAACCGATAGTTGACTCATACTGAATTGAAAAGGAATATATCGATGGGTTTTTTTTTTTTTTTTTTTTTTTTTTTCCAATTTAGAAAACTAGAAGTCGAAGAATTCGAATAGCAGTGTTTAAATATTTGAACTCCAGGATACAGAAAAGACAAACCCACTTTAGCAGTTGTTACACAAATGTTAACGAGGTATTTGTGTTCTGAATTGTGATTAAGGTTTGCGTTTGAGGAGCGCGACAGCGTACAGCTATATATAGCTATATACCTCCCCTCGAATACAAGTATAGATATCTTCACCCCCTTAATATAGAACGGGGCTTATATATTTCTAGCGCTAGCTATAGAGCCTCAATCCAAAGATCAATATTCCCAAAAATTATTGGATCCTGGCGCTTGAAGACTGCACGACACGGTTTGACAATTGTCCATTGCCGAATCTGGAGATTGTCCAATTCCCACTTTCGTTACTCAGTTACGTGCTGCCGTCGATAGCTCGCGAATATATCGAATATCCGCTATTTCGATGCCCTTAGCTATATATCTATCGAAGAGGAGATATGTCACAGGCATTATAAATTCGGTACTCTGGGATTTTCCAATTTCGGATATTGTCCCTTTCCCGATACAGAGATCACAGATCCGGAAGTTTCCGCTTTTCAAGTTACTTATTTGTGATATTATATTTATGCGACATTGGTGTCGGTTCGGCTAAAAGAACAAATTCTGGAGTTAGCAGCCGGCGCCGCCTCGCAACACAGGGTGTCTGTATCTTTCGCTGAGCTTCTTGACCACAAGACTATGTCTGTATATGGTGCTGTACAGATGGCAATATGCTCCGCGTCGGAAAAGAGAATATAAGGTCAATAACATCTCCATAGTGTGTGTGTTTGGAGCGACCTTTTTCGAATTCTACAAGATATTTTGAACCTTTGAACCTGGATATACAATTTCTTGGCCTTTGGAGTACCGCAGATTCGTCGCACCGTCTCTTTTAGTTCCTTTCGAAGGCCGCGTTCAGACTGATAATGGTCAACCCGAAAAAATTGTGCGGGAGAGCTGAGCCCGATGAGCATCCCCTTACGCATCCGACTAAGCTTGAACTCATACAAGAGATACCTGCTGACCGCACGGCTTCCTACCGAAAAGAGCAAAGTTCTGGAATTGAAATCTGCGTCAAACATCGCCAAGCCCGGGCTTTCATAGTTGGATCTCCTGGCGATCTGGTTAATTGTTCATATGATATCGATAGCGCAAGCCTGTGCGATGGTGGGAAGGTATTGATCCTGTTTCTATTTCGAAAGAGTTATAACGAGAAATCCATTTGCAACCATGAAGTGACCGAGTTAATGTGTTAATCATTCGCTATAGTTTACCCAAACCACTTGTGCACTAGCGACTAACGAACATAAACGCGGATCGAAACACGATAAAGTTATACCCAATGATAATTCTTGCTATGCACTTGATCGGTATCTTGCAAGCGATCATCACAATGATTTTTGGACTCCTTATAGAGATGGGAGTCGAAGACGTCTGCAGTAACAGACACCGTTAATATCACTCCAATATCCTTTTATTCTGAAATTACATTGGTCTGAAAAGAAAAAAACCTATCAGCCGTGTCACTTTCTCTTTATCCTTGATTGAGCTTTGTAATAAAATAGTTCTCCAACTTGCTA
Organism: Arthrobotrys entomopaga; assembly: GCA_012184315.1. NCBI lineage: Eukaryota > Fungi > Ascomycota > Orbiliomycetes > Orbiliales > Orbiliaceae > Arthrobotrys > Arthrobotrys entomopaga. The sequence goes on along the minus strand of LDDX01000276.1, from coordinate 121,907 downwards.
ATCTAGTTGTATTTGCGTACATATTTGTGATGCGGAGGAATGTGTTGCTCGTGTGATATTCTGCATCCGGGAGCTGCGCTGCTATTTCGGGTGCGAGCCCCTGACGACTGAACAACAACCAAACCAACGACGTCGGAGGCATCGATGGTGGTGTCTGCCTCGTATCACTCGTTCTCGCACGTCTCTTTTGCCCTTACTAATCCCGGGCTTCTGGTTATCTCTTTGGTTTCTTCGGCACAATGTACAAGAGCGATAGTAGCTTAGCTCTCCTATCTTCCTCCTCCGAAGTTGCGACCGTTCCTAACTGCGACCCGAGCCCAAGTCCCGTCTCCGATTGGTGTGCTGGTTGAGCTTGACTCCCAGCCGCTTTTCTCCAGTCCACCCCTCTAATTCGACAAACTTAGCCGCAAAAAAATTGCTGTCAATTCTCGCATTTCGTGGAGAACGGCACGAATATCGCGAACGATGGTGTTCCAGATATCTTGCCCTCGGCTGACACCGCTGCAGTCACGAGTTGCCATCTCGTCGTTCGCCACAGTGGTTATGATTACCTTGCTGGTTCTGTGGACGTTACCACCTTCAGCTTATTCGCAATCGATACCAGATCTCGGTAGCGGTCATAGGTTGCACCATCATCACCCATCTCACCAGTCACATGGAGGGGAAAAAGGAGAGCCACACGTTGTAATGGAAGACGTCTCGGGAGGGTTTTACAATCCTATAATCGAGTCAACCGAGAGCTCACATTCATGGGCCAACACGGCTCCCAGCGATGATGATGATGCCCCGCCACACGACCTCTTACCCGGTATCATCGAGAAGCGTCAAGGACCGTTCTTAAACTCTCTCGTCAGCGACGAGCGCCGAAACCTTAACATTCAACCGGGTGAAGTTCAATTATGGGGCCTAGATGTAGATCAGATCTTTGCCGGTGCTGGCAAGCCCGGGTCCTCAAATGTTTTCGTTGACGGCGAAAAGGGTGTTCGCGTCCGGACAGTATATTTCAACTTCAACACTTGCTGGCAACCGGAACCTACGAATACAACCACTACTTTCCCTCCTAGCATGACTCTCTATGCCTCCAATTCCACAACCAACAAGGATCCTGGCCCGTTTGCTAATCCCTCGCAACAAATAGTCGTCCCAGTTGTAGAAGGATTTGCAAATGTGACGCTCAACGCCAGCTCCACTGTGTATGTCTCGGTTGCGGCCCCTAATATCACTGCCGCCATGGGAAACTTTACAGGCATTTATAATTACGACATTATTGCTTCTACAAAGCAACCCTACTACGGCTTTTACAGTCACCAAAATCTCTACCTAATCGATAGTGATTCGTCCAATGCTCTCTTGATATCTGGAAATGAAACCGCTTACAGTAACAAGGTCAACGTGTCCAGTATCACGCCACCCTATACTTTTTTTGCGAATCCAGCAAATTCCACTTCTTTGAAAGGCCTAACGAAGAGTTGGTGCGGGTTGAGCTCTCGCGCTAGTCTCTCTGCTATCAATGGGGATATCTCAATGACTAGGAGGGGCCTAGGAGGTTTAGTCAAAGAGCAGATATATCTGACCGGGCTACAACCGAATACTACTTACAACGTGTGGCTTGCGCAGCAGAATAACGAAACAGCCGGTGGATTTGTATATGCTCCGACCAATTTTACCACAAAGTCCGGTACGAATTCTATTCCCACAAATCGTCTAGTAGTATTTTTGCTAACAACCAATCGATCTTTGATAGACGGCAATTGTCGTGTTATTTATAACTTAGAGTTTTGCTCCGAAGTCGCCTACGCCGTTCCCTCAAACGATACGATATTTCCAAATATGCCACGTCTGGCACAGTTTTACGATAAATACGCCTCGTCATGGTACTCGAATTTTTCCTATTCGCTCCAACAGGTACAATGCAACACTTCGGCGGATAGGGAATATTCCCATCTAAGAAGTTGTACAGACTGCGACGTGGCTTATAAGACATGGTTATGCGCGACGACTATTCCACGGTGTGCAGATTTCAGCAACAATGCCTCCTTCCTAGCTACACGAGAACTTCCATCTGGTGAAATAAACAGAGGCCCTACAAAGGCGTTCTTGGATGATGGTCGGATAGTAGACTTAGCAAGCACAGATGGAAAGGAGACGAAAGCAGATGAAATGGAGAAGGCATTTGGAGCGTTCAAAGCTGCGAGCAGAAATGTATTGATAGATGAAGTGGTAAGCCCTGGCCCTTACAAGGAGATTAAGCCTTGCATGGATCTGTGCTGGAGTTTGGTACAGAGTTGCCCTGCGAGCTTGGGGTTTGGCTGCCCCGATGGAGCTAGAGGGGATAAGAGTTATGGATGGAGGAGTGATGATGGAGATATCACGTGTAGTTATTTGGGGGCGGCATACTTCCTGAGCGAAGCTAGACGGGCGACTGAGTTTGAGGGGCTGAGCCGGTTATTTGCAGTCATTGGAATGGTGCTTGCGATCATCGTTTTGTAGATAGAATCAAAGTTTGGAGTTTGCTCTTAAAAGGTCTTGGACTCAGCGTTCTATATTGTTGTTGGCCGTTTCGTTATGCGAAGCTGTCATTTGCTTCTGTTTGCTAGTTTGGGGCGATTGTTCGATATGACTTTGTTGATTTGTACGATACGCATATATACCAGCGGTTCTTTGTCACTTTTAATGATGCTTCGAATACTTTCACATATTCGCTTAGAAGGGCCATAACAAAACTTAGTCTCGTAGCCAGAACAAAACTCAACCCCAATTGAGCTCTAATTGGGGAACCTTGGTCAGCGGCACGACTACCACACGTGCACACAACAGACTAGACTATACGACATTTGAAATTTATATTAGCTATTAGTATACTCCGTGTTGCATATAATCTTGCTACAGTAGAATTGTCCTCGCCAATAAAATTCATATTACATGCCAAGGAGCACAGCTCAAGTGCGGGGGCACCTTCAGCCTCGAGCTCGAGTTCGGGTGGCTAGTTCAGTTTGCCCCCATTCATCACAAGGCTGTCAAAATGTTCGCCCGGCGTTCGATGGTGATCGATAGAGAGGGGCGAGGTGTTCAATTGCTTTTCTCACTTGTTACTTTCGTTTCAGCGATATATCTGGTTGCACGCTATTTTAGACGACTATAAAAGGACCTTGCAAATATATTGCGACATCCGAAAGACGCAAAGGTGTAGAAATTATGATTTTATTGCTCTCAATATTCATCCCTTCTATCGCTTCGCAGGCTGTTGTCACTCCGCAGGTTGCGTTTTATACTGCTGAAGAAGACATACTCACACATCATTTCAGAGGCTCCATATCGAATTTCACCCCGCCATCGAGCTGCAATTCTGGAACTCTATGGAGCACCGAGGAGGATATAGACTCGACTAACGGGTTTATATGGGCTACCCAATCAGTAGGGTGCTATACCTCCGCAGATACTGCATGTTGTCCCCCAAATTGGGTACTTACCGAAAACAATTATTACACCGGCAATGGAGCTGGTTGTCCGCCTGGTTATAAGAAACTGCCATCGGTTTATGTGACTGGATCGGAGACCTTTACTTCTTCGTATAATTTAATTTCCGGAACCCGAAGTGCCTGGCCTTGCTGTCCTACGTACGCATATTCTTTCTATAGACTCAGTGAATCATAATATAAAAAAAAAAGACTAAAAGAAGTAATGGAATAAATAGGATCACTTTTTCATTTTCCAAAGGGTCCACTTCGGGCGTCATCTCCGCTGATGAGTGTGGGGCCTTTTTTGACGGTAGCGTGGGTGGACCGAGAACATTGCTTTGTGGTTACCGCTCCGTCTATGTCGAGCAGACATATGTTGAATCCGGAACCACGTTTACAATAGGCAACGAATGGAGCGCAGATCCAATTTACATCTTCGAAGACGAAGATGAAGACGGAAACCCAGTAACTCTGGTCACGAGCGACGCCAGTCTCGTTTCTAGTTTGCCTACAAGCTCGTCTCAACAAAAGACGGCTCTGTCATCATCCACTGCATCAACCAGACCCCCCGCCGCACGTCCCGGCTCAAGCATTTCTTCTATGGCAAAGTCGACCCAGACTGCGGAGTCGACCCAGACACCAACTAACTCGACTGATTCCACTGGCAACGATACGAAAAACGCTTCAGGTTTATCAACCGGTGCAGCCGCTGGTATCGGCATCGGCGTTGGGGTTCCCGTGGTTTTAGCAGCCATGTACTTTACCTATTGGGTTACACGAAGAAGATTGAAATCGAATCATGATCAAGGTCGACATGAGAACCATCAAGGTGTTATATCCTCAGACATATTCGACACGATCCATAATACCGGCATGGAACCTGGTGTGGCTGATTATCCAGGGGGTATAGGTGGGATTCAATCGAGGAAAAGTTAGTGGTGTCGAATGACATTGCAATATTATTGGCTCGGCGCAGGGTATAGGGTAGAGTCAGATAGCTATAAACGATCGAATCTATAGGAGACTTGTCTCCTTTTTTTGCGATATGAAGAATCTGAGGCTTCTGGATGTCAAATAATATATATCTTATGATTTCACTCTAATGTTCAGTCAATTCTTCTTTGAAGGAATATGTACACTATTTGTGATTATCACTTTACCAATATCAAAACTATTGAACAAATAATGATGTAATGCTTGAATTTGGGTACTTCGTAATCGTACACTACCAAGAGGACAGCTGAAGAACAACGTGTCCTATTTTCAGAGCTAGACAGCCCTACTCATTGAACCATATACAAAATATTAAGATTGAATGTTATATAGAATGACTATTCAACAAATTTATTCTCGTAAGAAATATAGCACAAGCCTCAAGTCCAATGATTAAGCTTTCAATTTCCTCAGCTCACAAGATATCCCCCAAAACAATATAAAATCCACTTGCTAAATGCATTTAAATAAATTCTGACTTGAACCCAAACTTGAAATAAAAGTGACTAACAAAATATCATCAAGCCAACTTGCAACCCATTGCAAAACTCAGTCTCGTAACCAAACCGTGTGCAAAACTACCAAACTAAGTCGCTCCCAAAAAAATTCAAATAGTAACTACACCCTTTGTTAGCTAGACCATTTAGCTTCGTCTTTGTAGAGGCGTAGCAATCATACACCATGATCCAGGATGCTCACCTCATATGTATATACCTCACATCATAATAATTATGGAGTCGGTAGGAGACCTATAGCAGCACAAGCCGCAGAACACTTTCCAAACGCCGCATTACAGGCAAGGACAGTAGCCGGAGCACCAGCGCCTAGTGTTGCTCCCCAAACATAACCAGACGCGGCGTAACACGCCATCACGAGGCTCGCACAGCCGGCTTGACACACTCCATAAGCTGCAGGCCCAGCGACAACGGACAGGGGAATGGTCGCGCATGCGACAGCGGCGATATTGGATAGCTTCATTGTGATAACCACGCCCCTTTTTTTACTCGGAATTTGAGCGATTGGTTCAAAATGTCAAGTGGAGGCGGTATAAAGATAGATATAATACCGGTGTATGGTATATGATAAAGAATGTTAGGATAATGTTCAGTATGTGTTCAGATTTGAATTCTAGGGAATAAATTGAGCAATTGAGGGTTTTGTATGAAAAGTGGCATGCTTTCAGTAACGCTTGAGCTCGAGGGTGCTCGGTATTTATAATCCATCATTGAAGCAGATATGGCACATATTCTAATAAGAAAGGCCAATGTGCTAGAATGGCCCTTACAATAATAGGCAACTTTAGAATAATTCAGGCATCCTTAGAGCTATTCGGACTTCTGCTGACGGCAGCCGGGCAAACAACACTTATTTTTCCCAACGCAATTTTTCGCTGTCGTCCCGTCCACTCTGCTCTGCCTCTTGAATGCAATGGCGTATTTATGATGCCGTATTTTCGAGTAGCCAAGTCTCATGAGCAGTATAGGCTTGCCTGTTTTGCAATCCGATCGCACTCGGAATTCTAACACTTTGAAAACATGCTCCCAAGATCAAAGTCTGGGTCGAATTCGCACTTAAAGCTAGCTCCTCGATGTCAGGGCTACTATCGATAAATCATCAACATGTTAACATTTTGCGTAACGAATGGGATCTGCCCTCATAGACTTTTCTCATTTCTGCAATTTGTATGCATACAATACTCCGCTATTGAGCAAAATAATACTAATTGTATTATGACTATCAAGCTATTTCTCGTCGATAGAACCACGGTATAATTATATAACGCAACACGTTGGAGTCTGGCTCAGCGAGACCAATTATATATAATAATATCGGCTGAAGAAAAAAGTGTGTTGAGATGATGATTTCTCTTATAAGGTCTTGAGGCCCAAGCAGAGCAAGGGTACTGAGCTATATTTTTTACATTTGTAACTTATATTTCATTTAATTTTATAATAATTTTTAAAGTAAAAAGGAGCAAGATGTTCGTCTGCTTCGCACTCAATTTCTATTGGTCTGGATTGCAAAAATTGCTGCCCAGCAATCCTCATGTAGCTGTACTTGTACGATCGATGATTGCGTTCAAGAAAAGTCTCTTCCTTCAGATATTCTAGCATTAATATGTATATGAAATGGTGCTCTATAGCATATATCTAAAAACATCTGCACAAAAGCTAATACTCGACTGGCCATGGAGTTATGAATCCGAGTTTGGGGTATGTAAGTAAGTACTTGTTCAATGGGGGTGGAGATATAAAGGTAAAATATGTGTTGATTGTTGCGTTTCAACGCTCAAAGCTAATCATTACCAGAGCAGAGCTGGTCTCGCAACGAGCAGAGCTTGTTATCGATTGTCACGATTATTTGACATTTGCATTCGAATTCCGGTCAAATTGTAAAGTGGTATTATATCGGAGACGAGGAGCTAGCTAGTCACGTACGGGTCGTCGTGGACGGAGCAGACAGACGCCGACGACGACGATGACCTGCGAATGAGCACCTGCTGTCAACAACCCTGCCCAAGAGGTGATGCTTGGCTTGGGAGGAAGCCGAGGATGTTTTCTAGTTCCCACGTTCGTTTGATTGTTTGGTTCGCCGTAGCCAATCCCGCCCGAGTCTTGGGTCGAATGGAAGAAGGCCAGGGGGGGCAGCGATGACCATTCGCCTGTTCCGTTCGGCCTAAAATTTCACATGCGAATGGAGCGGTGCCGTCATCAGACCCTCCACAGGTATTCTCAGATCCGCCCGGGGTAAAGGCTGTGGAGTGAGATGCTAGATGTGTGCGACCGAGAACCTCGTAGCGCGTATTCTCGGTCCAAGTCCAAGAAGAGAAGAATAAAATTCCGAGCACGAAATGTGAGCTTTTTAAGTTAAAGACGGAGCATTTCGCCGCCATCATCTTTTCGCCTTTTCGCACTTTTTTTCTATTCTCGATTCCGGATTCCAATAGCTGAGGCTGAACTGAACACTGAAACGTGAGAGAATCGAATTCGGTCGACGTACTTATCGATCATCAATCGCATCACGGCAGATCCAAAGTCCTCGTCGCGCAACCACCGAGCTCTATTCCCAACGTCATCTCCAACACGCTCTTTCCAACTTCTACAACCCTAACCTTATATTACCGGTGAACAACCACCACCGAATCAAAAAAGAATGGCTATAACAAAATCAACGTATGTCCTCCTACCTCTAGACTCTTAATCCCCCATATACATACATTCAGCTCACTATAACCGTATGTTAGTCCGAGCGACTCGCTCACCGTCCGCGACAACCGTACCGGCAAAACCATCGATATCCCAATAACCCACAACAGCATTCCCGCCACCGCCTTCAAGTCGCTCAAAGCGCCGCAAAACTCTTCCAACCCCTCGCACAGAGATGAAGACGACTTTGCGGCTGGCTTGCGGGTGTACGATCCTGCGTTTATGAATACGGCTGCGTTGAGCAGTAAGATCACTTATATCGACGGAGACAAGGGTACTTTGATGCATCGGGGTTATCCGATCGGTATGTTCTTATCAATATCATTCTTATATTTCTTGTTTATAATATACCGTTGGGGAATATATATGTATATATTATGATCTTTGTGAGAGTTACGTACTGATTAATTATTGGGGACGACGATAATGTAGAACAATTGGCGGAAAAGTCGGACTTTTTGGAAGTCGCCTATCTCCTTATTTATGGTGATTTACCGAGTAAATCCCAAAACGAAAGATGGAGATGGGAAGTCATGCATCACACCTTCTTATCCGTATGTATTTATCGTCCCCCCCCCCCCCTCTAACTCTTACATTGATGTGAGAGATCCAGAGATCGATGTGATATTTAAAAGATGGATGTTAATAGTAGTGGTAATATATATGTATAGGACGACTTGTCACGCATGATGCAAGCGCACAGATACGACGCTCACCCGATGGCAATCTTCGCATCCACATTCAGCGCCATGTCCGCTTTTGCACCGGAAGCGAATCCGGCATTACAAGGCCAGAATCTGTATATCAACGATAAAGCAGCGATGAACAAGCAGATTGTTAGAATTCTGGGTAAAGCTACAACCGTGGCTGCCAATGCTATGAGAATCCGTATCAACAGACCGTTCGGTGGGTTTTTCCTATCTTTATTTACAAAAATTCTTCGCTCGACAGTATGGGTTTTTAATATAATATGTGTGTATATATACGACAGTACTACCGCGATCCGATCTGACGTATACCGAAAATATGCTGTTCATGATGGACCACATGAACGAACCCAGCTCCTACCGTCCGGACCCTAGACTTGCAAAAGCCCTCGACGTCTTGTTCGTCCTACACGCCGATGTATATACCCCCCTCCCCTTCCCTCTCCTTCACTCACAAAATACAATATAAAAGTAAAAGTCAAATTAAATGGCTAATATGGGGGAAAAAAATACAGCACGAAATGAACTGTTCTACAGCAACGATGACCCACGTCGGTTCTTCACTAGTGGACCCCTACAGCGCCATCGCCGCGTCCGCCTGCGCACTCTACGGTCCCCTCCACGGCGGGGCGAACGAAGCCGTAATACGCATGTTACAATCCATCGGCACCGTTGACGCCGTGCCGACGTTCATCGAAAAGGTCAAGAACCGAAAGGCGCTCCTCTTCGGATTCGGTCATCGGATATACAAAAACACGGACCCGAGGAGTAAGATCATCCGTCAAGTCGCCGATACCGTCTTTGAGATCATTGGCGCGAAGGAACCTTTAATCGAGGTTGCCATCGCCTTAAAGGACGCGGCGTTGAACGATCCGTGGTTTCAAGAGAAGAAGTTGTATCCGAACGTGGATTACTGGAGTGGATTGGTTTATAAGGCTTTGGGGTTTCCGTTGGATTTCTTCCCGGTTTTGTTCGCCGTGCCGAGGGTGGCTGGGTGGATTGCGCATTGGAAGCAGTTGATCGATAGCGGGACGAATAAGATTGCTAGACCGCGGCAGTTGTATGTTGGTGAGAAGAGGAGGGATTATGTACCGTTGGATGAGAGGGGGGATGACGGGGAGCCGGTGGATAGTAAAGTTGGGTTGAAGGAATTGCCGGTTAGTATTTTTTTTTTTTTTTTTTTCTTTCTTATATATTTCCATGAGATGGTGAAAATTTGAGCTGATTGTTTCTTTTTTAGCATTATATGAGTAAGAGAAAATTGGTGCAGGCCAAGCTATAGAATGGATGGGTGGTGCGGATATAGGTGTTATAGGATATCAACGGTGGATATATAAATCGTGAGAAAAGCGTGTCACATGAGGATAGGCATATATATAGCATTTTTGATTTCCAGGAGTTTTTTTTTTTTTAGCTTTATCATATAATTCAAATTCATTATATCCATTACTATAAAATTGAGAGGAGATATATTCACACCACAATCAATATATATATATATATATAATCGCTTCAATTCACAAAAATTCAAGAAATTACTTGGATTTTATAACTTCCCAGGCGCCTGCTGAAATACACCGTGTCTCCCCTGCCCGCTACTAAACCTCGCGGCACCCTGAACACTCTCCTCACTAACAACTTTGACCCCATTATCAAACTCATACGTTAACGCATCATCGAACGAACTCGCCTCATAGCAAGCGTAATAGGCACTCCTCCTATCCAAATTCATACACTCCTGCGGGAACGTCAACAGCTGTCTCGCTATGGCCTCCGCCTCCTCCAGCGCTTTCCCCTTGGGTACGACCCTATTAGCCAACCCCATAGCCAAAGCTTCCTGCGCGCCTACCGGTCTCCCCGTCAAAATCATATCCATCGCCCTTCCTAATCCTATTATGGCTTGTAGACGGACGGTACCCCCATCGATCAATGGCACGCCAAAGCGACGGCAGAACACACCAAACACGGCGTCTTCCTCCACAACTCTCATATCACCTAGAAGACTCAATTCGAGTCCACCGGCGACAGCGTAGCCTGATACGGCGGATATAACGGGTTTAGTGATGGTTAGCCGCGAGGGGCCCATGGGACCTTGACCGCGGGCGTGAGGGATCACGGGACCGGTGAAGCCGGCTTGGGATTCTTCGGTGGATTTGGAGGATGCGAGGGAGTGGAGGTCGAAACCGGCGCAGAAGGTGCCATTTGTGCCGGTTAGGATTAGGATTTTTTGGGACGGGTCTGATTCGAAGGCGCGGACGGCGGTGTAGAGTGCTGTTGCGGTGGCGGGGTCTACGGCGTTTTTACGGTTGGGGCGGTTTATGGAGATTGTGGTTATGCCGGTGGGTGTGGTGGTGACGAGCACGGGGTTTTCTTCGGCGGATTTGGACTCGGACATTTTTTATATATATAGCTTTTTACCTCGCAATTTGGATAAAGTAGCTGGGGAGTTATCTGATATGAATTGGGTTCCCCGATAGAAATTTCAAAAAAAAAAAAAATACTTATATGGATATTATAACTGCCGTATCTGGAGTTATATATATACACCGATATCTATCACAACTTCAGGATCTGGTTTTACCTCGGTATGATTATAATATTAGCTATATTAGTATTCTGCTTAAAAATCAAGCTTTCAGAGATCCGTTGGACCGAGTAGTAAATTTCGATTTGATAATACTAATAACCTTTCGATCCTTTGGATCTATATACGGACTATACAGAATGAATCATATATGCGTATGGTAACGCACCGGTGAAGCTTGTTATTGCATTTGAAGGATTGGTGTGCGCCTAGAATCGGCGCTGGATACCCCACAATACAATGGATCAAAGCAAGCTTGGGGGACCCACCGTTCTTACATACGTTACGTTAGCTTATGTAAACATCTGCTGTGGGTGGGATCGATCGGAGTTCTGGGTTCCGGAACAGTTATGTATTAACGGCGAGTTTGGGGGGTTGAAACCCCGGCTTCGGCTTTCGAAAGAAAGAAGGCAGGAAAAGCTTGGTTCGTCGGCCGGGGGTTTTTTTCTCTTTCTTTCTTTTCAGATGTTGCACGTTGCCTTTTTGCTTTGCTTTCCGGTTCAGCCGAGGAACCGAGAATATATTAACATTTGTTTTTTAAGAGCGATTGTTGGGGGGGAACTGCGAAGGGGGAACTGCGAAGGGGCGTGGTCACCAGGCCAATCGTTGAGCAGGGTTTTGTCAGAGAAGAGAGCACCTTCTAACATACTTACATAGTACAGTACAAAGTAGTCTAGAGCTATTATTGCGGTCAGCTGCGAGACTCGAGGGTAATTATTGTAGAAAAGTGTGCGCGGATTAATATTGAATTTGAATTCGGGTGGGTCTTTTTGTATCTTTTTCGGCGTCAGTGGAAGCGCGGGTTTGCTACTTGGAGCATTGGCAAGCCGTCGGCTCCGAAGGGGACACCTCTTCTATGTATGTACATACGTATATGCACAGATCAGGACGTTAATATCAGCTGTTAAAAAACAGTCTAAAGGGGATATTAATTTCAATGGAGTTTTCGATTTTATTCTCGTGGGTTCTATTTTAAAGTATATCAGCTGTGCTTGAGCTCTCAGCAGCAAGCAAGCAGTATGTATGCAGGCATGGATGCAGCCCTTTTTTCTCCGCCTGGCAAAAATTTGCTCAACCGAGCGAGCAGAATTAAAAAAGAGAGCACCACCTCCCGGGTTTGGCTGGCTTCGGGATCCGATTGTATTGGAATTCAACGTTTTCTGATTGGACACATACAGCCTAGGATATGGGAATATACATATACTTTTTTTTCTTTGCGTTTGTGGGGAATTATTATCCATCGATATCCTGCAGGGCATTTCGCATGGGACCTGAAAAATGGCAACGATCGTGAGATCAGTTGAAAAAAAATAATCAATGGAAGGATAGAAGAAGGGCTTCGAACATTTTCCCCTTTGAACCGCATCAGTAATATACATGTTACACAAGCACTTATGTATGTCTTCAGCTGAATGTAACTGTGGCCAATGGCTCAATCATGTCGACGAGCTAGGATGTAACTTATGTTATAATATATAATTGACATGCATTGAGATGACATGACGCCAGCTAACTAGCGCTAGTACATGTCATATGTAATGCATGTACATACATTACATGTACATGCATTCGAATAGGAACAGCTATCCTGTACGTTCGGACCGGCCTTGTGAAATAAATAAACGATATGTAGAAGTAGTATGGTATACTGGTAGTCGTGTAAGATTTAAATTAATCAGGTCAGACGGTTTGTACCTGATCTTTGCGGGTAGCTTCCTTTTTTGCTGCCTGCCTGGCCTTCTCTCTTAAAGACCACCACCACCACCACCACCACCCGATCCGAACGACCAGCCCTCTTGCCACTCTTAAATACGTCTTGCTTCTCCCTCTTCTTCTTTCTTCTCATTCTTCGAAATATCCAACTTGCCGTTGTTCTCTTTTTTTTTTCTGTTCGTTTTGAAATGCGAATTGGATAACTTTCCGCCCCCTTCGCTTTCAATTGTCAGCCCAACGTCGTTTTTGCAACAAACACCTGCCACCAAAAAGAAATAAGAAAAAAAAAAAATTGTCCTCTGCGGTTTAACTAGTCGACTAACCTCGATCGAGCATCTCGAAAAGAAAAAAAAACCTTCAATCCAAACATCAATCCATATCGACCTTCGATCTCGGGAAATCAAAAGGGAAAAAGATTTCGCTATCAATAATGGAAGCGCTTCTCCGTCAATCTCGGGCCGTCTGTCCGTTTCTCAAAAAGACGTCTCCTTCCGCCCTTCGCGCTCTCAGCACTTCAACCTCGACCGTTCACCACGCCCCCGGCATCGCTGGCGGCAAGATGTCCAACCTTCAAATCCTCGCCCGTCGGTGTCCCGTCATGGGCAAGGCCTTGGCCGTCCGATCCGCTCGTAACGACCTCCAACATTCCGTCACCAGCAGGATTGGAGGTGTCAGCCCCGGTGGCGTCGCATCTGCTGCCCACCAGCGACGGGGGTATGTCGTTCCTACCAGGGCTGTCGGCTTGCAGAACTCTCGAAAGAACGAGGCCATGGCTAGCAATCTTGAGGATGTCCACATGAAAGCCGGTGTCTTTGATACTTCTAAGGGTGGGTGCTTTTTTTTTTTTTTTTTAATATCCTGACATATATACCGATTGTGAATGGAATACCAATTGGATGAGATGGAATATTGGAAAAGATGAATTGATCGAGAGCGTAGATTTGCTAATATATATATAAATCGGCTCAGGTATCTGTCCTCACGGTACTGCTGCTATGAAAGCTGCTAAAGCTGCCGCCGATATGGCCGCCGGTTCCGAACACAAGCTCGCCGCTTTCAAAACCGCCACCGACGCAAAGAAGGCCAAATTCGACTACGAGGGTTTCTACTACAACGAGCTCGATAAGAAGCACAAGGATAAATCATACCGATACTTCAACAACATTAACCGTCTCGCCCAAGAGTTCCCCAGAGCTCACATGGCTACAAAGGAGGACAAGGTTACCGTCTGGTGTAGCAATGACTATGTACGTCATTTACCCAAAATTACTGCAATGTAAATTATTTTTTTTTTATAAAAAGTAAGGTCGGTGCTGACAGTTTATATATAGCTTGGTATGGGACGAAACAAGCATGTCCTCAAGACCATGCATAGAACCCTTGAGACATATGGTGCCGGCGCCGGTGGCACCAGAAACATCTCCGGTCACAATCAGCACGCCGTCGGTTTGGAGCAGACTCTCGCCAAACTCCACTCCAAACAAGCTGCCCTCGTCTTCTCATCCTGCTACGTCGCAAACGATGCAACCCTCGCCACTCTTGGCTCTAAACTTCCCAACTGCGTCATCCTCTCCGACTCAATGAACCATGCCTCCATGATTCAGGGTATCCGCCACTCCGGCGCCAAAAAGATGGTCTTCAAACATAACGACCTCGTCGACCTCGAAAACAAACTCGCATCCCTACCCCCCGATGTCCCCAAAATTATCGCCTTTGAGAGCGTCTACTCCATGTGCGGTTCCGTCGGCCCCATCAAAGAAATTTGTGACCTGGCCGATAAATACGGAGCCATAACCTTCCTCGATGAAGTCCACGCCGTGGGCATGTACGGCCCCTCCGGCGCAGGTGTCGCCGAACACCTCGACTTTGAAGCCCACCGTACCGGCCAACCCCGCGGCACGGTCATGGACCGCATCGACATTATCACCGGCACCCTCGGCAAGGCCTACGGATGCGTGGGTGGCTATATCGCCGGCTCCTCCCTTCTCGTCGACACCATCCGCTCCCTCGCTCCGGGCTTCATCTTTACCACCTCCCTTCCACCCGCCATCATGGCCGGCGCCAAAACCGCCATCGAATACCAAATGCAATACGGCGGAGACCGTCGCATGCAGCAAATCCACACCCGACAGGTTAAAGAGGAACTCGGCTCGCGTGATATCCCCGTCATACCAAACCCATCCCACATCATCCCCTTACTCGTCGGAAACGCCGAGTTGGCGAAAAAGGCATCCGACCGCCTTCTCGACGTTCACGGTATCTACGTCCAGGCGATAAATTACCCCACCGTCCCCGTCGGACAGGAACGACTCCGAATCACCCCGACACCAGGACACACCGCCGCCCTCCAAGAAAACCTCATCGAAGCGCTCGAAGAAGTCTGGACGGCGTTGGATATCCCCCGAACGAGCGATTGGGCTGCCAAGGGCGGTCACGTCGGCGTTGGCGTCGTCAATGCGGAAAAGGTGGAGAATATCTGGACGGACGAGCAGTTGGGGATCGAAGAGACGGAGACGGACGTCGGCGAGTTGAACCGTGAGGAGATGTTGTGGGCTGATCGGGTGATGGAGGGGATCGCGGTTCAGGAACGGGAGGTGGTCGCACGGGATAATGAGAGTATTTTGGAGATGGCGATGCGATTGCAAGCTGATGCGAGCGCTTTGGCTGCCAAGGCTGCCGTTCAAGTCGGTGCTTAGACTGTGCCGGACTAGCTGGTCTTTGGGCTTACATTGATTGTGCTAGGTGATTTTGAGCGTGAGTTTTTCGTAGGCCATATGCGTTTTTATTTATTTGGGTATTGGCGAATTTTTATGCGTCGTTGTTTCTTGCACTCTCTCTCTCTCTCTGTGGTTGTTTTTAGTCGGTTTTTTTGTTGTGAGGAGGGTTATACGATTATATGGATTTGAATCTAGCGGATATATTAGGGCATTATTTATGGAATTTACATATTGCAGCCCAACCGTAAGATCATCATCCTTTATCCTCCCCCTTTTTTTTCAATTTCATGACATTCGTTTGGTGGAAAGCTAGGAAGTAAGGCAAAACTCTCCGTGTTCTGTTTCGTTGAGATCTTCCGCTCGGAATCCGAAGGGATATCTGGGCGGATAATGGTTTTGATTCCGGATTACGGATCGAAAGGAGTGGTGGATAAGTAATTACTTTGTACTTATATTGATGTATTATAATTATGTCCTGTACCACGCCTGTAGGATCCTAGGAGAGGTCTGGGTTTCCGTTTTCCACAAGTATTTAGATATAACATTAAAAAATATACAATTCCAGGAGTCTTTTTGCCCCGGGTCGATCGGCTTTGTTCGGTTGTGGGGTGGGAGACGGATTTTGTTGGATATAGAATTGTGTGATACTGTAGAGGTTGGTCTTGAGAACTCTGTTCTTACGAATAACGTTCTTTCTATGGACTTTTGATTAAGAATGGTGGTTTGGTTTGTGATGTTGATAACTTGAACCTGCGGCTATTGGATAGTGGTAGTATTGTTTTCGATTGTTGGCGACGGGTGGGTACTTAGGTATATATATACCCGACTTCAAGGACCACCATTAGAAACGTATTGGAACTGCCTCCAGAAAAAAAAAAAAAAAGTATTGTCAAATGTAAACCTTATCAGTGGGATATTAATTAATTAAAAATACTCCACTTTACTACTCGATTGTCCGCACAAACTGGATTGGATTCACTAGTTTTTGTTATATAAGAGGCTTCGATAAATTCATATAAATAGTCAACATGCTTAGTAAAAATACTTACTTAAGTATATAAATTTTGCTAGCTTTAGAATACCATACCATGTTTCGAATGCTGTGCACGTGGGATATGGTATCCCTTTCCAGCCTGTCTTTGCGCTGGCTGGCCCCGGCTGCAGGTGGGATAGATATATTTTAAATTTTAGTATACTCGTGAGTGGATCGTGATACAGGACCGGTGAGGCTATAGCGGCACAGATCAGGCCACTACACTGGGACCCATTGTCGTATGCTCTTGATTTAGTACTATTTGCTGGGGGCTTTGTTAATGTTATCTGCTCTGAGGTAGAAGTAGAAGCTGCTCGTCAACCTCCCGTCTTCAGGTGTACTGTCGAGGAGGAACCTTTACTTTGATATATGCTGCTATCTGCATGTCTGATATCAACCTGCATTGTATGATGGTAGTATTCTTAAAACCTAATAAAGTTAGGCTGATATTAGACAAGCAAGGTGCCTAGACTAGAGGAGGCATAGGAGGGTTAGAAAGGGGAAGGGGGAGGCTTAAGAAGGGTTCTATACGTATATACTAGTATACTGGACAATATATCAAGGAATCGGAATTCGGCAAGGCGTTCCTCCAGCGAACCGTTTTTTCAGCAAATCGTGCATCCGTTATCTATATCTTAAATGCGGCCACTGGCACGAGACACGTTCACTAGTCAATTGGCTAACCAACTTTTAAAAAGTCGATACCAGAGAGTGGTCTACTTGTAAAGCTGTAGCTGCGCATGTAGTTCATTATTGCTAATTTGGTTTCTAGTATAGGGTGCAAAGACAACTTTTATTTGTCTCGCAAGCCAGATGCCCCAGTTTCCGCAAAAAACAAGAAATTAATATTATGCGAGCTGCATACTTCACACCAACATATCGCCAAGGCGTTTTAGAGCAATGTACACACCTGGGATACACAAATGCAGAGCTCAGAAGAGTTTTGGTTTTGCTGATTATCAAAGGATTCATGAATTCGGTTGGGGAAATGTGACAAAGTGAGGATTCGATATTACATGTTCAAGGGCTGTGATAACTTTATATGGGAATTTAAACCGGCATATGGCCGACATTGCACCAGCAAATATTGACTGCTCAGCAGCTTTCTAGTCTCATCTTGTCTCGCAAGCCAGACTGCCAACAGTCTCATCTATATCCTCGAAAATTGAATTCCTCTTCTCTAACATTCTAGACTTCAGTTCTTCTTTTTCTTCTTCGATAATCATGATAAGGATTCCGCGAGATCATTTACAGCTTGAAACCATCACCTCTGTGAATAATATTATACCAACGTTGGTACGTATCATGGATCCCGGATGCCATATACTATCACTCGACTACTAACTTAAAAGTTTAGAGGATATATATATCTTTCGCGGGGAAAAGACATTCGCTAAGGATGAAGAACTGATCGTCATACTTCTTCGTTCCTCCAAGATTGGAGATTTGGTTTTTATCTGCTGGCAATGGAGTGTGTACCATGGCGGAACCAGCGACGTGACAGAAAACAAGGTGATTTGCACAGAAGCCGGCCCTACTGACTTTATTAGTATTGGCCGATAGTCTTAAAAGGGTTGGCTTCTGTCTTAGTGGCCCCTCAGCTAAAGCCCTAGCAGCTGCAGAAATCTCCCTAAAAAAAAACCTCCGTCATTTGTACATCGGTAGTTCCACGACATATATTGATACAGAGGATAGTGTAAATATACTCGAAAAAAATAGACACCATCAGCAAAGGGCTGCACGCACTAAACTTCATGAATTCAAGAAGCGCTTCAATTGAATAGAATTGTAACACGCATGATATACATATAGATATATAAATATACCGCGTGGCGCCTGGCCACGATGTAAGAATATGTACAACGGTTTTATGCGTATCATATCGGTGCGCCGGCGCGGAAACGTTGATATCCGAGACTAAATCGATATCACGAATCTTCAAACCCATTCAAAAACTCTCCGGGACGGATATCAAACATCTACCGATACTAACCAAACCGCCCAAAACGGACAGAAACCACGAATCGGCGTTTACAAGCTACTAACTCCTCCAAATTCCGGACAGACGCTAACCTGTTTTTGTAAATAAAGTTAGCGTCCATTCATCTTGGCGGCTTGGCATGCGTGGTCTTTTCCACACTTCATTGTCTGGTGGAATGCATGCGCGACGCCGAAGATTTCGGTATCGGGATTATGGTCCATGCGCAAGAAGCTGTGCCTGTTTATGGTTGAAATCTTGGTTATAAATAAGGTGGAAAGGCGCTGGTTGAGTTTTTGGTTTCTTTCGCAGCTTTCTTTTTGAAATTCGAGAGCTTGAGAGTGCGTTGGCTGGTTCTTGCAATTAATCTTACGACGGCAATTGCAATTGCAGCAGCATCATTTACAACTTGAACATCGCAATTGCAACATTATTGCATTCCATCCGCATTGTTTTTTTTATTTTTTCCATCGTTGATCCGGTCGGTATATCCATTGCAGATTTAAAGTATGGCTTCACTCAAGACCGCAAAGATATTTGACCATACCACCCGCGTCACTCTCAAGGGAAAGAAGCACAATGTCGATGTTCCAGCTGTAAGCCGCGCCCCCCTCCGATGCATGTTATACTATTTGCGGGGTAGCTATCATACTAATGTCAACGAACCCGCGATATCCGTGTGGTACATTTAGTCCTGCTGTGGAACTTGGGCTTGGGGTGACAAAGTAAGTTTCTCCAATAAAATATTAAGTTTTTTTTATCTTGTACATTGAGAGCTTTGCGTCTAACTCGTGTATCGTAACTGAACTAGCGGAGCTGGGATTACCAAGAATCCCGAGATCTACCGGGTATCAAGGAAGTCTGGAGCCAGCTCAACAAGGCTAAGCTCGGCTTCTATGATACAGCAGAAGGATACGGTAACACTGAGAACGAAAAGATTATGGGCAGGTTACTCAAGGATACCCCAGAAGCAGATAGGAAGGATATCATTATCGCTACCAAATGGTATGTAAACGTTCTTGTATTGATGTAAACACATATATATTCCTCTCCAATTGCGCACGTACGTGTACACGTGTGGGGATATGCAAATAAAGAGGTCTCGATTTGCTGATGCTAGTCTTCTACGTCGGATGTGTTATATTAGGCTCCCCTTACCGACCTTTATTGGACGTTGGTGGCCCGTTGGTATGGTCGGAGCGTTGAAAAACTCATTGCGGCGATTGGGAGTCGAACAGGTCGATCTTTATCAAGTTCACATTCCGGTGTTTTGGTTCTATAGCATCGAGGGTATCGCCAAACAGTTGGCGGAGTGTGTTGATTTGGGGTTGACGAAGACGGTGGGGGTGAGTAATTACAACAAGGAGCAGATGATTCGGATGCACGATGGTATGTGCTGATTTTCTGTACCCTAACCATATGACCAGTATACTAACTGCTTCTTGCGGGGGCTATAGCTTTGGCAAAATATGGGGTTCCACGTAAGTTCCATCTCATATCAGGCTTTGGTCACTTTTGTTTCAATATAAAAGCCGAATACTTACGCTCTCTGTTTGATAATAAAAAGTTGCCAGCAATCAAATTGAGTTCAACCTCCTACGAAGGTAAGTCATATTTACACAGTTTGGTGGCCGTAACTCTTGGCTGATCCGGCAATATAATAGAGTCCCAGAATCTAGCGGCCTTCTCGCAGCATGTCACGAACGTGGCATCGTTCCACTCGCATACTCCCCGCTAGCAATGGGCCGATTGAGTCAGTTTATTACCCTCACCACCCTTTCCGTCTAACCGACTGGTATAGTATGCTAAATCCGCAAAAAAATATAGCGGGTAAATACAACTCGAAGAATCCTCCTCCATCAGGACGCATTTACGGCAATCAGTCTTGGGAGAAGATTGACCCGCTACTTGATGCTATGAAGGAAATTGGCGACAAGCATGGTAAGTTACTCTATTCTCCCTAGTTTCATCAGATAAATTCTTGATAAAAGATCGACCGACCGGTGTATTGAAACTGACGATTCACGCATCATAGGTGTTCCTTTAAGTGCTGTGGCACTGAATTGGACGATGTGCAAGGGAACTATCCCACTTGGCGGTGCCAGAAATGGGAATCAGTGTGGACAAGTAAGTTTTATATTTACTCTCTAACCAACTATAATTATTTGTATAAAGAAGAGGCTTCTAATGTCCATTTATCCAATAGAACATCCAAGCTCTCGGGTTTCGTCTGACCGATGAGGAACTTGCAAAATTAGATGAACTGGCACAGGATGGTAAAACTATCGCCATCGTTCAAGCTGGCTAGGATGATCAATATAGCAGTAGAATTGGAATTTAATCATGGTCTAGTAATTTATAATCGTGTCTTTGTTTATTATATGCTTGTTGGTTAATAACCTGGAGACCAGATGGGCAGGATGGCAAAGGTTGGTTAGTTTGATTTATGACGGGATTGATTAATATAATATACATTTACCAAAAATCTTCTTTTTGCTATTTCTGGTGTAATAAATCCGATCTGAGCAGTCTTGTAACTAACGATCTGAGCTAGAAATCGCTCTTAGAAATGGCTAGATATTCTAGCTAGTCGTGAGACTTACATATGGCTCCTTCAGTATAGACCAGAGCAGTAATGTCGTCTTTTATATATCCAGCTCAATAATACCACATACTACTGGCTCGGGCTTGGTATTCAAAACCGGGTAAGCTCTCAGGGACAGCAAAACTGTCCAAGCTACGTTTACCGCTTCAGGGAGCTGATCTTCATCTCACCAAGGTTCCTTAGCTCAGTCGGTTAGAGCGTGGTGCTAATAACGCCAAGGTCGCGAGTTCGACCCTCGTAGGGACCAGAACCTTCTTTTTTTTTAAACTAAAGTTTTCTTCCTTTTAAGCTTTTAACCACCTTTATTTTTCTTCCGCTTCCTCTTCACCACCCTGACCTCCACTTTTTGAATCACAATGTTCACAAGACAAATATCGAGCAAGCGTAGACACTAAAAATTTGCTATTTTGGGGTTCTGTTCATGAATCATACGGTTTGGGTTGCCAAAGTACCTGGTTCTTTGATATCATGTACTATATTTTATCGCTAATATTTGCTGGCATAGAAATACCACAAACTGCAACAAACTTCTCAAGTGTTGAAGCTATTGTATCAAAAAAGAGACCGCGGGTAACTTAGCAATGAGATAGAATAGAATGTAAAAAATTCATTCCCAAGAGCCCAACCTAGATGCTTCCCTCCCAGCTATCCTCTTCGCCACAAAAATGAAAGGAAAATATTGTGCAACTAGAACTCAGGTATATAATACGAGTGCTTGTTACGTTACTACTGTGCTGACTTCGCTCGGATACCCACCAACTGCAACATATAAATAGCACCAATAAAATGTAGTGGCAACGTTATAGGAACGAATTGGATCGGTTTATTTGAGAAAGGTGATGGCCTGACTGCATAGACAAGTCCTGGTAGACGGTATGAAGTTGAAATCCGTTCCATCCCAAGAAAATAAATTATCGTTTTTACGGAAACGTCTAGCACCTAGCGTAACCCAGCTGGAATAGCTGTATCGGATCTGGGGCCACCTAAAGTTTAGCCCACCGGCAAATAATACGATATATGCCACCGAAAATGCGATCCCTGTGCGGGAAAAATGTATGACGCCACCACTTGACGCTGCTAAGATAATGCTATGGCTAAATTCAGGTAATAACTCAATACTTAAGGAGGAATACGTTGCATTAGATCATCTAGCAGTATATTCTAGCATAACATCTGCAAAAGGTGAGAGAGAATTATGGCGCTACATATAACAGAACCGCATCCTCAAGTTGATATCACATCCGCTTTGGTAGCGCCCAACTTTAATATCGTATATCGGCCCATTGATTTCACATGACCTAAACATTTGGAAGTTTATATATACGGGAGGAAAAAAAAAAAAAGTAGCGTTCGAGGAAGTTCTCAAAAGGTTATGGTCCCTACGAGGGTCGAACTCGCGACCTTGGCGTTATTAGCACCACGCTCTAACCGACTGAGCTAAGGAACCTTGGTGGGATGGGAAGTTTCGGTCCGATCTATCATACTCAACTCTCTTTGCAAGTTCCCGGCCGATTTTTGGTGTCACTGCTCTTGCGGGTCAACCTTACAAAGCTTGGCGAGGTTTCTTATGTACTCTGAACGCCTAAATCTGAACCAGGTAACACCGCTATAGCGACACACGATTACCTTGTTGTGATGCAAAACTAGTTTATCTACGTCCCTATATAAATTTGCTTCGCCGGTTATTCACGAATTCTTCTTCTACTTTACGTATCCCACATGGTCCAAAGCCGGTGGCAAGCTATACTTTGTCGTCGCATGAACTGCATCAACAGGGGGGAGAAGACTTTGACAGATATATAGATCCAATCGACATCCGTCTGCTAGAAATACTCTAAATGACCGGTCAATCCTTATTGTGCAGCGAGCGCCACCTCGCGCACGTCTGCTGGTTGCAGGTCGGTGTGAAAATTTGTAGCCTCGAATCCAGGCGCTCGAAGCAGGGGAAAATTTGGCCACAGCTAGCAATAAGACCAACATTTCCCAGATGCAATCTCCGGAACATGAAATCTTTACTTTATTCATCAATTACTTTCCTCTCTTTAAAAAGAAAAAAAAAGCTCAATAGGGAACATCGAGACAGATGCACAAGCATTTGGGGAGCTACTATTTACCTACTTAATTATTCCATAATGCAGTGTTTTTCTGCGCCCAAACTTGTCTAGTGCCGAGACTGAGTGTTTTCGTTTGTGTTGACGCCACCTAAAATGCAACGGATTATCTAATCAAGGCGGTTTGTTGATATCGCCGAAGGCTGAATTCCACAGGTTGCAAAAGATCAGTCACACGTAACAGTAAGAAATTATAAACCGGATCAGTATGCGACTCTGCACTTTTGTCAACTCAACTTATCCACACGAGCCTGGCGTCTCTTAACTCTGTATTTAAACGTCTTACTTTTCATCCGTGGAATGGCTATGGCGACACCTATGATAACGCCGACGAATGCGCCAAGAGCGACCCCAAGATTGCCATTTGGTGTCTTTTCTAAACCGAAGGAACCTACCGCGCCAAAACCGAGAGCTATACGACGAAGCTTCTTCCCAACTCTCAGAAAGGGTAAGGAGAATGGAGTTGAAAGCGACGGAACAAATCAAGCCGCTGATGGTTCACCAAGAGAAAAAACCCCAACATCGGACGGGGACTCAGAGGTGTCGGCGGGCAACGAAAGGGTTACCCGAGAGAATCTCAAAAATTTGGTCGAACCCGGAAAAAACGAGCAAATTGGCAGAAAACCGTTGTTTGAAGCTGGTATTGAAAACGAGGTCCCGGATATCCAAACTTCAAACTCAGATGTCGTAGATACATTAGACGTCAAGGGCAAGGGAAAGGCTCCGGTATACCTGTCTGGGGACATACCAGAAGGACTTCCAAAGGCCTATAAGGTAGAGTCTGGAAGGGATGCTAAGAAATGTCCAAACTACGACTATATAAACCTTTACAATGGAAGACCTGTAAAAGAACTCTGGTTTGTCCGCGGCGATACCTTGATATACCTCTGTCCCAAGAATAGTTCAACTCCTCGCGGTCCCAGTTTCTTGGTTCATTCTTCAGATTTAGAGTCGACATCTGAGTATTGGGTCGTGGCATTTTCTCCCGTTTGGCAGAGCGGTTTCGAAATCGACAAAGATGCGTATCCTACGGCCAAGTATGCGCTCTTCTTCGCCCCCGACAGGCCTGACGGCAAAAACGAAGAAACCGATCCATTAGCTTTGCTTCGACACTACATTACGATGCGAAACGTCTTCGCATGTATTTGCGACTCTTTCTGTGTCGGGCTTATCGAGGATGAGTCCTCGCTCCTCAGCGACCTCGTAGATCGAATGTTGATGTATTTTGACGGAGAAGCGGATAACTTGGCCTCGAAGCTCTCCGAATTTATCGTCAGGAGCGAACTGTGGGACGTCTCCAATGATCCGCTGAAAGCTGTCGACCTCCTCAATCTCGCAGCTACCTATCAAATGGAACGTCTTTACAAAGAAGCTTTTGTCCACTCCGTGGGAATGTGGCCTCAGATAACAGCAGCGAAAGCACACGAAGTCCTCTCCGACCCAATTATCGATCTCCTTAATTCTCGCCATACAGAAATTGACCGAAAGCTTCACATTCTCTCCGCTAGTCTCAAAGGCTTTCAATTTAAAGAACTCTGGACCACCAAATCCCCAACTAACAGGCTCCCAATGGGCGTTAGAAAAGGCTATGAACATATGCGGAATTTCCTAAAAAACTATTACATCCATTCCAACACCGGATTCTCAAAATGGCCACCAAAGAATCTCAACACTCGCCCCGTTCTACTCAAAGTATACTCCGACTTTTGCGCTCTTTATAGACTCCTGGTGGATAAACAGTACACAACCGCCCGCGCCTGTCAATGCTACCCTAGTTTATTCTCCTACGTGAGCGCCCTCGACCTGATAGATAACTCGATCGCGAAACACGGCAAGAGCATGCCGTACGGCATGCCTATCCTTCCAGGCTACGTCGCTTCAGATTTCACAATAACCCCCACGAACTTCTTATACCGCGAAGAAGAGTTCGCCCCGGGAATTGATATGTCCCAGAAAATCAACGACAAAAATCTGGAAACTTCGTTGCCACGATTATACAACAATCTAGAAAGTCATGTTATAGAGCGCATCGGTGGGAATGACAGCATCACATCCGCGTTCGTGGGCTTTGAGAAGAATTTGATGAAGGGAAAAACTATAAGCGGGATTATTGAGATGCGGTTGGGTATCTGGTTGCTGGTTTATGGTGTCTTGAGCACCATGGCGGAATTAACGGTTGAAACTGGAGCCGAATTCAAAGATGAAGTGGAGTATTTGCTGTGCTGTGATACGCGAGGTATCTTTGAGTGGGAAGGAAAGAGGGTCAGAACTACTGCTACCGGGAAGGAAACTGAGGCAGATGATGTGGATAGGTGGAGTATTGCCAGTCTTGAAGGGAGCTCTGGTAATGCTAAAGGCAATAAACCAGCACTCACCTCTTTTGGTAAGGCGACAAAGAAGAAGAAAGTTGTCAAAAAGGTGACTTTCGAAGATGCGGAAAAGGAGAAAACTTGGGCAGAGATGAGTTATCCGTGGGTCTTTGCGGAGAGTTTTAGGCAGAATGGGGCCTGAACTGCTAATTCCCGGTTACCAATTGATTAAACTCTTCTGGAGATGCGGAAATAGTCGTCCGTACAGATTCCACTATATTCATAAATGTATCAGAAATATGTACAAAATATAGGGCAATAATACATCGAATCCATCTATCATAATTATTTAAAATCTTCACAAGCTGGAGATATATATCATCATATCATTCTAGATCAATACGCGGATGAAACTCCAGAGCTGGTGGATAACACCTAGCCAGCGCCTCAAACACCTAGTGATCTCCAACTCCTAACCTCTACTCCTCAGGCCGTGCTCGTCATATATATATACCCTACATTTGCCCTCTCATCCACACCCGATTGCAATCGGCTCTGAGAGCCGTATGTAAGCCTCCCGAGAATAGTCGATACGAAGCCATACGTACTGACTTGAATGAAGATATTTGAAGAGTGGCATTTATAAATGATAAGAATCCAGAATCTTGCGCCAGTTGAGTGGTGGATCTTGGACGGTGCAAGACACAAAGTGAAGAGTTTGGAGTGTATCCTTCAAAGATACTAAAAGATCTTGAAGAGTCTCAGAGGAAGTCGTCAGGTTCTCGAGGTGGAGGGAAGTGAGATTTGGGAAAACTGGGGAAGTACTATCGTAGTATCGTTCGGGGAGTTGTGAAAATGGCATGTCAGTATATTGAGAAGGCGAAGAGAGTGGTGGGGATAGATCGGAGACTCCAGAGGGTTCTTGGACGAGTTTTAGTGATTTGAGAGTATCTGAGAATAGCAGGAGGTATTCTAATATAGCTTTGAGCGGTTCAGAATTTTCATCGTTTAGTGACCCTAAAGGTAACTCCAGATGTCGCAATTTAAAGGGTTTGAATTGCTGTTGCTCATGAATAGCTAGAAGCTCCGGTAACCAGACCGCTAGGGAGTCGCCGTTAGAGTTTAGAACGCGACCTTTCCAAATGCTATCGTCCAGGTAGATATTCTCGAGTTCCAAATTGCTCCTTGCTGCAGCGGCAAGGATCGCGGGAACGACATGGTGAGGATTTAGTGTATAGACATCTACCCATTCTTTAGAACATGCACGTTCGTATTCCGTCATATCAAAGCCACTGCTCTCGTTTTCGTTAAACGGATTGTAAAGCTTGAAAGTTCTTAAAGAAGGTCCTTTTCCATGACTGTGTCCATTTATCAACTCGACAGTTTTAAGATTAGGAAGCCCAGCGAATGCAGCAGTGAGAAGGCGAGAATGCTGACCGTCCAATGGTATATCTGATACAAAAGAATTACTCCCTCCGAATGACGTGGAATCGGTACTCAGCAAAGATTGGGCAAGCCAATCGATGGAGTTCTCTTGTTCAGTTTCGTCTTCGTCGTCATACGGGTTCACCGAATCTACTAGATTGAAAATTGCACAAGCAATATCTAATTGAACGTGACTGACTCGAAATCTCAATTCAGGATCTTTTGAGATTTTAAGGAGTATTCGAAGACTTTTGGAGGAGAGGAAGTATGTTCGATGGGCGTATAGGGCGGTGAGGTGAGCATTCCGAGTTTTGTAATTGGTAGCTTTCGATGTCAGGCGCAAATTGAGAAGATCATCCGCAGATAGTCCTTTGGAGATTAATTGGATTAATTCGACCGGGAGACTAGAAAACGGAAACATTCTGCTTGATTTTCTTGGTTCCGGTCCTAGTAGAATGTATTCGTATAAAGCCGTTGAATGTGTAGGCTGTGGAACAGCCTTGAAGGAAAGCAATACAATGAGACGACAGTCTAAAATTAGAGAGTCCCCCCAAGAAACAAAACTCAAAAGCAATCAAGGTGATACTAGAAAGACATACTTCCCACTTTGACGAAATTCGTTCTCATATTATTACCAGCTTGCAGCCTGCACAGAAAGAGACATATGTGTAGACAACTTTTATTTCCCCCTAAATGCGGACTATTCGGGATATTTTTTCTTTATAAATAATCTATATTCGCTGTCTAGATTCCAATCGACGATAGTCTTACCTCAGAAAGAAATCTCGGGGATAAGCGCGAACGAGACTAGGGATAAGCTACGTAATCGGAAAGTGTTCATTTGCATGTTCATCCGATATCCGTTTTCCGAGTAAGATGTGTTGCTGACTACAAATAGCATATGTATTGAAGACCGAATTCTCAATTCTGTGGACAAGGCTAGCGTAGCTGTCGGAATTAATTGATCACTGTTTTCTAGGCTATAGACCCGGGACCAATATCGCTCTTAAAAATGCTACGTTTCGTGTCGAGTGACAGCTAGTCCTTCCGGTTGTGCCGCCGGGTCAGCCGGAGTCGACAGCCATCTGAGAAACTGACCCAAATAATAATCGAGCGTACTTCTGGAATGCATGTAAAAACCTGATCATTAGAATTTATTTTTTACACTCAAATGGTTACTAGAAGTAGGGAATATAGTTTGAAACGACTGCTGAATGACAGATCTAGAGTGCACCGTGGGTAAACCAGTAACAGCTCGTGGAAATAAGACACCTCATGGGTGATCCAGCCTCCGAATTAGCGATTCATCGACCAAGTGGTATTAACTAGAGGTTCCATGAACAAAAAGCAGTAGTTGGTTTTTATCTTAATCCCAAATATGCCATTGGACACTATAAAATTTGCTTGAAGTTGCCGGAATTGACAGAACACCCTTTGAACGTCGGAACAAAATGAAAAACACGGTTTGGTTATGAGACTGAATGAAAAACTCGAGGATATGTTGTTGCATTTTACGCGTTGTAGGTTGTGGCTGTCACCCGCCACAGGCAACGTCAAATCTGAAGTCGACCCGGTTCCCCGCGATGGCGAAGCAGCTTTTGACAAAAGCGAACGCGACGCGAAAGTAAACGACGCCTGAAATTACCATCCGAAGCGGGACGACACGAGGAGAGCGAGAATAGGACGCAAGGGGCTCAGCCTCGTCGGTACATGTGAATTCTCCTTGGTTTTGAGCTTTCTGCTCGTTCCTTCTCACCAACATCATCTTCACTGCCTCATAGTCGATTTTGCAACCTCACGACTTAGCCCATTCCTCTATTCTCCCTCGAATTCCCGATTATATGCTAATCTTTCACGGCTAAAGTGATTAGCTGGACATCCGTCATTGGACAGTTTCTACCCAGGAACCCCTCGCTAGGCCGTATCGCTTATGCAGGTGCTTTGATGCCATCAAGCTAGCCGCACATTACAATCTTCCATCATTTGATAACACGCGACTCCCCTCCGTTCATATACCTTTCCTTATACCTATCTCAGGGCTCGATCTTTCTCTCGTATCCTTCAATACCACTCTCTCGCCTGTTCATTCACTTTTACTCGCCCAAGCAAGGAGAATATAACACTTCACACTACAATGTTGGGTCTCTCCTCTGTCCCGCTTGAAGTTCTCTTCCTCGTCACGAACTATCTCTCGACGGATGACATCAAGTCACTAAGACTCGTATCTAAGGAGTTCGGCCAAAAAGCTCAGCCGGCTTATACAGACGAGCTGTTTGGGCGCCGAACGTACTTTGCGACAATTCCCGATCTTCAAGCCTTGCTCGACTTCACGAAGCACCCGAGTAAGGCATGCCTTCGCCTTAAACATCTACGTTTAGATGTCGCATCTCCTTTCATCCATATTCGCCATTCCGTTGTTCAAGACTCCTTTGAAGAGGATTTGAAAGATCTCAAACCACCAAAACTCTTCCATCGGGTTGGATTTGCTGTCCACTATCACAACATCGAAGCTCTTGAACAGAGTGAAGATCAAGCGCTCTTGTTCGCTGCTTTGCAAAACTTACCCAACCTCGAAACCATCGAATTTGTAGATCGACCAGGACCACCATCTGAGAAAGCTCTTGCGAGACACTACCCCTTTCTCATGACTCGAAAATACAAGGATGAGTTCCTGGCTTTCTACAAAGAATATACTCCCCGCCAAAGAAGAGGCCGTCTGACGTCTCTACTCACACACGTGATGGTCGCCCTTAAAAACAGCCCATGCCGTATCAAGGAGATCCTGGTCCAAGATTCCGCCCAACCTTACATGCTGTTGTCACACTCCTGGTTCTCTTTTCAGCGTCGACATATCAAGGACCTGCAAGTTCCACTCGAACACCTTCGGGTACTTGAGCTGAACCTCACTCAACCCAGTCCTGATTACTCGGTAGATCTCGGAACCTATTCTGATACAATCCCAGCTAACGCTAAATTGCAGTGCTTGCCAGAGTTCTTCAGAAATATTTTACCTAACTTGGAAACCCTCAAGATAAGATTCGAAGAGGTTATTGACGACTTTGGTCTACATCAACCCACACCAAACAACCTCACTTTTGACCCGAATCTTTTAATCATGAAAGTAGAGCTTAATCTACCGCACCTCAGAAATCTGGAACTCCGAATGGTCCCCTTTACCGAAGCTGAATTGAGAACGGGCCTTCTACTACCTCACAGCAGCACACTTCGTCGCATTACCATGGAAGACTGCGTTTTGCAAGAAAACATTCAAATGTGGTCTTCTATATTCGAGCTCTTAGAGTATGAATTGAAGCTAGATAGTTTTCGATTCTATACAAAGACCGTCGATAGGAGAATCCGACTCGGCAAAATGCCGTATCAATTCGAGGTTTATGGTGACGTTGAAACGAATCATCATGTTTGCCGAGTTCAGATTTCGAGGAAGGACAAAATGACAAATACAAATCTCGAAAACGGCCTGAGGTTGGTGCGGCAGTTTGAAGAGAAGATTGTTCACGCATTCGCTCGCGCTCTTGAACGAGATACTGCAGGCGGTATTCCAGATATAACAATAACCGATTCGGAAGACGAGCAAGACGACCAGATGCACCACAACCATAACCACAACAACAACAATCTGTGGGGCTTCGAAATCGGAGACGAAGATGACTTTGATGATGACGATTTTGGGCCCCCCATCCCTATGATGATGCCTTTCCTACCTAACATTGCCAGCATGGCACCACCGCATTTGCACCTCCCGCTAGGTGCTTCCTTAAATACCATTCAACCGTATACCACACAGCCCGATCCCAACGCCATTCCGGATCCACTACTCCCAGGACCAGGAATTCAGCCAGCACCCATCGATCCGACAGGCCGTTTCTT
Source organism: Arthrobotrys entomopaga (assembly GCA_012184315.1). Lineage (NCBI taxonomy): Eukaryota > Fungi > Ascomycota > Orbiliomycetes > Orbiliales > Orbiliaceae > Arthrobotrys > Arthrobotrys entomopaga. The sequence goes on along the minus strand of LDDX01000276.1, from coordinate 91,180 downwards.
ACGCATCAACGCCGGACTCAATCTTCCCACAGGCTCGGTCGTGTTACCATCTTTTATCATTCCAGCAACATACCTGAACACAGCAGCACTAGAAGGTCAACCGAGAACCGTGCAGAATATCTTGGCGAATTTAACAGCAAATGCTCTAGATGTTGGAGTTGCCGATACAGCAACTAACGGGAACGCTTCCGCGACTGGAACCGCAGCAGCTCCCATGGCAGGTCCATCGACAGCGCCGCCGACTGGACCTCCTCCACAATTACTCGGACCACAATTTACCCTTGCTGATATCATTTCATATATCAATCCAGGTTGATGCTGACGTGGATCGGGTCATCTAATGATTTACTACTCTGTTACACCTCCGTTATTGTTTTCAAATACATACTTTACACGAATATTTCATTTCTCAAAGCAACATATCATTTACCGAGCCTTTTGGCGGAAGTCACGAATTGTTTTTCTATTCTCTTTTTTTTTCCTTTTGAGGGGTTTTCTATTCAAAGTTGTCTCGTTTAAGAGACAATCTTCAAGGAGGGAAAGGCTGTTTGTTCTGTATTGCCACCGTGACTTTGGTGCGCAGTATAAGGTTATATTGCTATCCTTATTATGAAAATAAAGAAACAATACAAGACCAGTACATATTTCATTTGATTTGAGACTGCGATGAATATGTTATTTTCTGCTTGGCTCTAGACTGAAACATACTAATATCCTCCAACTATTGTGTATATACAACCTGTCGCCTGTACACCGAATTTCGAGAATTTTTGTTAAGAGGCAGTCGTTGTAACGTGTAGTTAACATTCTGTGTTTTATCATGCCACCGGCTTCTAACAAAATATTCACAACGATAATTCCATATGCATAAAAATTTACCGACTTGGTGTACAAGCGTAAAAATATGAATCACAAATGGAAAATGATAGTGACAATGAAAATTAAAATAATTCTGATGATCGATCGAGACTAGCTAGAGAAAGGGAGATATAAAAGTCCTCAAAGAGCTGAATGTGGAAAATATAACACAAGATTATGCGTTATGTTTTTGTTCATAAAAATTAACAATTGAATAATACCCGATCGAATTCACCAGCTCTGGATATATTGCAATATTTGAAGATTTAAACCAATATTTAGTGAATTTTTATATACAAGTTATCCAAAAATTATAACCGTCAAATCCCATAGACCGCATGTTGCGCATAAGTTACAAAGTCGGTCCTGTTCAACAGACGATTATAGTTTCGTCCATAGTCTCATTAGACAATCGATCACAATTTAGTAAATAATAAAAGCTCAAGGGTACGTAAATACATTTACAAGTTATAAAAAACAATCAAAGAAGTATATACGATAAAGGAAATAAAGTCTAGCGATACATTAATCAATAACCGGCAGGGTCGATGCTTTGTGGGTACCAGAAGAGTTGATCCTTATCCCACACTTTCTTCAACTCTGACAATTTCTGATACTGCGGGCCATAATAAAGCCTATGAGCTTCATCTCTTGATAGTTGTGGATCGTGAGAGTTCAGATATGCACCATCCGTAGGCCTTCTAATAGCTTTATCGAATCCTCCTATGAAATTAATAGCATCTTTGTTTGATTTCTCGGTCAAGTTGACAATTGAGGCGAGCATATCGAAGCCCCAGAGAGCGGTACGCTGGCCGAAACTGCTCTCCTTCAACTTTTCCTTATCCATGCTAGCGCTCTCAGGGCCACCGCTGAGAACGATCAGGATGTCCCAGGGAGTCTGGGTGGTCACTGCGGGATCTCGGCCTGTGGTGTTCAAGTAACGGAAAAGGCTCTTCATTGTCTCCAATTGTAGGGGATCCGATGCCTCGGTCATGAGACTTTTCGCATAGAAAGGTCCGCGCCGCTGAGTGCCACCGATCTCTGGGACGGCGATCGTCTCGGTTTCGGCAGCGTATTTGAGGGTATCCACCCAACCCTTCACGTTGACATCGGTCTTGCCAGGTTTTGGCAGCTTCTTCAACAGCGGTGCGAAGAGATCGTCAAACTCCTTTTGAGTTTTCCCGTAATAAGCGCCGTACAGATGGATACCTTCTTGACTGCTCGATAGTGATATGAGTAATCCGAGTTCCTTGGGCGCCGTCTCCCCAAACTTTGTGATTTCGTTGAACGCCGCGGCCGATTGGTCAACGGTGAGGCCCGTGAGCCAGTATGAATACGCAACATTACTTTCAGTTGCAGCGTATGTTTTAAAGTAGAAATTCGTGATGATACCAAAACTCGCCGATGCACCCCTCAGAGCCCAAAACAGATCCTTGTTAACGTCTTTACTCGCCTTTGTAATCTCACCGTCAGCGGTTATAACTTCAACCTCAACGGTCTGGTCTACCGTAAGCCCCCACAGTCGATTCGTCCAACCTGCCCCGCCGTTAGCATGCCCTCCGATACCGACATCAGGACAGGTTCCCATCGGTATCGCGCGCTTTCCTTGATCGTAAAGCTTCAACGCGACGTTTCCGAGTCTAGCACCGCCTCCCACGCGGACCAATTGCGTTTTAGGGTCGTAAACTACATCGTGGAAATTCTGCAAGTCGACGATAACCGCACCGTCGCCGAGACACTGAGCATTATACGAATGGCCGCCTCCGCGGGGTGTGACTTTCACACCGAATTGTTTGGCGCATTTGACTGTCGCGGATATATGTTGGGGTGTTGTGGGGAGGGTTATAACGGCCGGACCGATGCTGGATTGCATGCGAGTATTGAGCGGTAGTGCGAGTTCTTTAAAGTTTGCTGCAGACTGGAATACCGCGGGGACTGCCGCCGCCTGTAGGCAGTCATTGAGAGTTGACTGTGTCTTTGGCTTTAAAGGATATCCTTGGTCTGTGGGTAGCGCAGAGACAGTAGTAGCGAGTAAGGGTAGAAACCCAAGAATGAGTGTATTCCCAACCATAGTGAAGTAAGTTTGAAATATCGTTGTTGATTAATTTGTAAACTTGATTGCTATATCCATGGAGAAAACTTCAAAATCTAACGGTGGAGATCAATATATGTATAGGTAATTTTTTTTTGCGCCTCACCATAGTCACCCTGGTCTTGCATGTTGATGATGCGGAATTTAATTGGAAAGTCCAGAATGACAGTAACTGGATCACAGCGTTTTGGACTGTGGCTAGTACGTATTCAAAATATGGCTGGGCTTTATCTACGCCAACCGCAACGAGGAAGGTATTCGACGGTCAAACCGTCGCTGAACTTCTCAATCGGGATGCGATTCCCCGATTCGGAAGAGTACTCGCACAACCCGTTACGCAAACCTGTCCCGCTCTAGCCACACAATCTAAAGTTACGGTCCGTTCCATATTGCGCACGTAACTCAACTGTCTATCATGAGCGCTTGTCGGCAGGTGGAGTGTCACCGAGTCCTTGCTGCAATATTTCGCTTCACTTGCGAGATTCGGCCTATGCATGCAAGAAGCGAATTCAAGCAAATAATTCTCTGATCTCTTTCGCAGTTTCCGAATTACAAGCACAATCGGATTTTGATATTCTGATATCCATGATTTGGTTTGAGAGCCGAGAAGTGCAGTTGCGGATGCGCGGTTTCGTCTGCGGTGAGTTATGTCGAGATGTATATGCGCATATACGTATGCACGGCGTCGTCATTATATCGAATACTTGTAAGATGGTTGGAAATTAGCCGTAGCGCCAGGACCAGAGAGTATGGTTATGGAGCCCGACTGAGGAGTTACGGTGAACCCGTGAAGTAGACTCTTGTTTTGCTGGATAATAACAGCATCTGGTGTACGAGACTACATTCAAATGATAATTCAACATGTTTTCTATGGTTCCGTTATATTATTAATTTCAGTTGCCTGTAGAAGGCCAGCTGAGTTTGGGGATCGATAAATTGATACTTGCTAGATTCTAATTAATAATAGATTCGATCTGTTGGGTATGGCAATTACGAGATACCGGTATATATACCGTGAACAACGATAATAAAAAACCTCAACGCCATGAATTACAAAAAGACACCTCCACACCTGTTGGAATTAAACATATTATTCCTTTAACAATCTCTCAGCACTCTTCTATAAACTTATAAAGCAATCCTCTCCAGCAACTCGCTCCGAATGTTACCCGACCAGTTACAAACCTGATTGGAATCTCACGTTCAAATGACCGGCCTCACATGAGTAGAAATACCTGGGAAACCCACAATGCCGTCATGCAGGACTTAGCCACATATAACATCTACACCAAAAGTGGTGGTTTCCCCTCTCAATTTTTCTTTAATTTCCGCCCTTCCCGGAACTCGGATACGGCATCGTGGTATTAACTTCACCTAGCCTTTCTACGCTGATAAATTTTTATAAAGCTATACGTATATATGAGGCATATAGTGGATCGTAAAACTGGATGGGAGAGTGAGCTATAGAATTATACAATATCTTAATTTTTGCAAGTTGCGGTACCGGTATCAGCTCTTGTACACCGGTACCATGACGGCATAAACCCTCGACGAGACTAGCTAGCTACTTTACAGTTGAAAGCTTAAACTTTAAGTTTAATCCATTAGGTTTAATTTCTATTACCAAATTATTAGACATCGGTGATACGTTACAATTGGTAACGTAAGAACTCGAGAGAGAGCGATATCGTTGTCTCGCAAAATATGCGACTAAAGTTAAAGATGAAAAGCTTTGACTAAAAATGCCGGGATGAAGGTTTAAAAGTCAAAACTTCTTTCGGGCAGGCGTCAACGGTGGGGCAAGAGCGCGGAGCAGAGAGAGCAGCGTTGTTTGGTTTGGCTTGAGAATGGGCCCCTGCGCTGTTTCGCCTGGCGAAGCGAATTCGGCCGGATTGGTATTAAACCCCAGCAGGGATGGGATGCAGAAATCATCGATGTGTTGCGGTAGCTTAGCCGGTAGGTTAGACACTTGATCTTGCTTGATTCGAATCGATTCTGGGTTTGAAGGTTAAAGTTTTTAGGCAGTCGGCTAGATTTCGAATTATATTCTTCGATATTTATTCAAGAGCCCTGTGTGTTATAGACTCGAGCTCCGCAGATTCAAGACCTACTTTGTGTCACTATGATCAAGAGCATAGAGCATATATTGACGGCTGTTGCCGGTTGGCATGCATTCTCAACTGCCTTCCCGACCTAGTCATACATGGCAGAGAAATTGGTTCATGGGATATAATGGCTTGGCAGGTACGACCATTCTTCACGACCAGGGAATATCCAAGACACCAGTCCGGAAAACAGGCTACATGGGATCTCGGTGGATATTCGGATGTATATATGTGCATTTGTACAAATTGCTCTCTGAAATATCTGGATTTAAATATATAGTGTTTTCGTTAATCATCCGTAACGCGTAGGTCCATATATATATGGGAGAACAATATATTGAAAAGCGCTGGATGATGCATGTATCGTATCAGTGTATATCGCGAAATCATTGCTCTAGAAACTGCAAAGAATTCCATAAAAACCATGATTGGCCGGTTACTTTAGCAAGTTGTTCAATATATACAACGTCCATTATAGATGCATTTTTTATTTTCACTTTTGTTATCGATTCCGGATTTCGGAAGACTCCGAGATATCGATAGCCTTCAACTCGCGTGGAAATCCGATGGATTGGAGGATATAGCTATCGAACCCTAGGACTTATCTAGGAAGGCCTAGATATCTAGGCCTACATACGACTCAGCCAAATATTCTGGGACTAGACTCCCACGTGCGGGGTCATCGGAGACTGGCGAATACCTGATTGATAACTTTCCCGGTTGTCTTGCGCTTGGCAAAGGCAGACCAACGTATACGCGTATATATATATGCATCTAGCGATTAGTGCTGGCATGTTTTTGACCGTTCAACTCCGTCCTTCTCGATTGGAGTTAAACGAATTCGGGTTTTCGAAAGGCTGCCATTATTAACCAAGCTGGGATTAAAAGAAACTCTACAATACGTATATTCTCATGTCCGTTTGACCTGAAACTATTTAGCTTTCTAACCTTCTTTCCAGAGAGTTGATGCCATCGGATCTAGATATCTAGCTGCGAGAAAGATCTTGAGACGTCCCAGTAGTCCAGCACTGACTGATTGTTGAGAGCTCGAGAGGAGTATATTGCGTATTACATCGTGACCAGCGATATACGGCCGAACGATCTTTTCTGAAGCTTCAGAGTGAGATTCTTTCTGCAATGCTAACATGTATGCATAAAATTCTGAAATTCAAGTTTATACTTGAATAACTGCAAGTCTGCTATGCAGCTATGATTTGCGACTTTTTTGTTTGTCGAGGCAGGTCCTTCGGTTGGTTAGATTTGGTCTCGGGACGAGAAAGGAAGGCGCGACAATGTCAGCCAATCGCTTGGGGGGCTTTCTGCGGAACAACCCCAGCCACGCGCAAGCCGGCATATGCCATGCCATGCAATGTTCGGTTCAAAATCAATCGATCGAAGGGCACATGCCTGCTAGTGCAGTTGACGCATGCCAGGCAGTCGATTAATGCGACGACATCTTGGCTGATTCCGCCCCAGTCGCCTTCGACGGGGGCTTCCTTCCCATCTCATCGCAAGCGTACCTGTCGACGGCCGACCGACCTTCCAGAAGTTCACTCCGAGACCTCCATCCAAACGGCTTGTTCCACGGCTTGGTGCGACCGTGGCACCGCAGCTAACTCGTCCCTTTTCGCAACATTCCATCGTGCCCTTTTTTCTTTCCACTCGCAGAGAGCCCATCCTGGAACACCGGATTACATGCTGTTCCCTCCAGCATCCAGGTTTGACTGCCAGCTGCCTAGCAGCTGCTGTCCGTCGTTGTAATACACTAGTAGTATATAATACCCCTCGCCTCGACGGAGTAGTGCCGTATCTCAAACAGCACGGGGTGTCGCGTACTAGTTCCAAACGTTCAAACCCATCTTCTCGACGCTTCCAACTGCGATCGAATACATAAAGGGAACCGCCCTCCGGATTCCATTCCCATTCCATTAAAACATCATTTTCCGCTCATTAGCGACCCAAATACAAACACTTATTCAACTTTTACACTCTCTTAACGACGACGACGACGACGACGACTCGTATACCGAATAATGTGGAAGTCTCTCCTTGTCGGGCTCGGACTCTCGTCCGTCGCCCTTGCCTGCGGTGACTGCACCGGAACAGGCGATGTCGAGATGGTCCGACGGGCTAGATTGCTGCAACCGCGTATGCAGCCAGACGCAAAGCCGGCCGTCAACGGACCAAAGGGACCTCTCCCGTGGGGTCAAATCACATTCGCTCACACCTCTGACACTCACGGCTGGCTCGAAGGGCACGTCAAAGAGGCGAATTACGGCGCCGACTGGGGTGACTATGTCAGCTTTATCCGCCATATGCGATACAAGGCTCGGAGTTTGGGAGTTGACTTTCTCGTCGTGGATTCTGGTGATTTGCACGACGGCGCTGGTATCACCGATGCCACCGCTAAATTCCCAGGGGGCGTCAACGGACAAGTCGGTCTGCCCATTTTCGAGAACTTGGACTATGACCTTCTCACCATCGGTATGTTTTTGAACGAGTATCTAAAACATTTGTTAATGCATGATTTCGCTAATCTAACTCATTCATAGGTAATCACGAACTATATGTCGCCGATATCACCTACGACGTCTTTGAAAACTTTGCCAAATTTTACAAATCGAGATACCTGACCAGCAATGTTCAGATTCGAGATCCCAAGGACAACAAGTTCAAGTATATTGGCAACCAGTACAAGTACTTGACCACCTACCATGGCATCCGTATCATGGCCTTCGGCGTCCTCTTCGACTTTGCTGGCAATGCCAACAACTCCAAGATCACCAAGGCTAGCGATATGGTTCAAGAGCAATGGTTCGTGGATGCCATAAACACCCCGGAGCCCGTCGACCTCTTCTTGGTTCTCGGACACAACCCCGCTCGTATGTCCGGTACCACGTTCCCAATCATCCGTGAAGCCATCAGAAAGGTTCACCCGACCACCCCCATCCAATTCTTCGGTGGCCACACCCACACTCGTGATTTCAAGGTCTACGATAACTCTAGCACAGCTCTCGAGCCTGGTCGCTACTGCGAGACTCTCGGATGGCTCGCCATGTCTGGTATCAAGGCCGGCACGGGTAACCACACACCCAGCGGTGTTCCCAACCCAACCCGCCCTGCTATCAACGGTACCGTCGGTGCCGAAATGAAGTACGACCGTCGTTACATCGACTGGAACAGACTCTCCTTCGATTACCACTCCGACAACGTCAAATCCTTTGACACCCCTCGCGGCGAAGCTGTCACCAAGAAAATCTGGGACGAACGTCACAACCTAAATCTCACCACCCTCTACGGCTGCGCACCTCAAAGCTACTGTCTCTCCTGCGCTCCCCAAAACAGCAGCCTAAGCCTCTACCCACTCGTCCAAAAGGCCCTCGCCGCCACGGTCATCAACCCGGCCCGCTCGACCATCCCACGCATGATTTACGTTAACACCGGCGGCTTCCGCTTCGATCTCGTCCAGGGTCCCTTCACCTACGACGACAGCTTCATTGTCGCCCCCTTCAGAAACACTTTCCAATACATCCCCAACGTTCCCTTCCAATACGCCAAAAACGTAATCGACCTCTTGAACGCCGGCCCCAACCAGAAAAAACGCGATACCGAGCACGAGCACGAAACCTTCCTTTCACGATCCGTCGACTCCTGCCCACTCGACGGCATCAACTTTAACAGACAATTCACAAAAAGACGAGTCTTTACCCGTCGTCAAGTCGCCGCCACACCGGGTTACACCACCTACGACGACTTTGGCACCGATGGAGACGATACACCCCACTCCCATATCCCATATTACAGCGTCACGAACGATATCGAAGCGCGGGCCGGCTTCCCTACAGACGGAAGCGAACCCAAAGTTGTAGACCTTGTATTTTACGATTTCATTCAGAGTTATGTCATCACGGCTTTGGCGAAGGCTGGGGCCAAGTATAGTGCTTCCGATGTGGAGTATTATATGCCTAAGAATTTCACGTCGAATGACTTTTTGCCGGCGTATGCTAAGATTGCGTGGGGTAAGGATTGTTAGAGAGTGCATTATATATAATTATAAATAATGCCGTGAGTGTATCATATATATAGATTGTTTTGCTTTTTAAAGCTTCAGAGTAGCTTTTTTTTTTTTAGCCAGTCGGGGTTATATCTGAGACTGTAGCGGTTTTCATACATATGGAGCTTATTTTTTTTATCATTTTTATTTTTTTGCATTATACCATGTATATATAGATATATTTATCAAGGATTTACCATTTTCATTAGGATCAAGATCGATATCGGGTTTGTGGGTTAGATTGATAAAGTGAAATTATCATCCTTTTCTATCGATCAAAATTGTATGTCTTGCGGGTAATGTTGTGTGGTGTATCATTGTTGGTATACTCCGCGGATGAAGGTTATTGAAGATGATTACGTTTATATATATGGGCTTATCGTAGGATATTAGTTTACTATATATCACGGTTGTCTCGCAAGTCAGATGCCGTCCTGGTCCCGCAAAAGATATCACGGCCGGATCCAGAGGCAGGGATTTGGCGTTGGAAATTTTGTTTTGTGAAATATCCGGTTATACCAACGTTTGGCCCAACAGCGTCTAGCTACGAGACTACGCGTATACGGTTATACATGACGAGTGAAGGTTGGAATATATTAGCGAGACATTCGAGACTTTGGTTATATATAACGTTAGAGTATTGGAAATGAGAATGTTTGACAAGGTTGTGTGGAGACTGTTTCAACGTGGTTTGGGTGTATACCTGCATGGATATTTGTTTGTATGGATGATAAGTAGGTCTTAGGATCTTTGAGAGATATCATATCTATGGTTTTGTATTTTGTCGCACTTACAGGACAATCATGAGACCTAGATCGTGGACGGTTTATCTTCTGATATTGTATAATTGCATAAATTGGTTGAACCTTTCAATTTAAAGGAAAAAGATAGCCAGTGTTGGAAGCTTTAGCTTGGTGGGATTCCAATAGAAAATCAAATTACAAAGGTGTCAGAGTTTGGCTCCCGTGACTCGAAATTATCAAGACGATGGTTTCTAATTAAGAAAAACAAATACTATATTTCGCTCAAGTTATCTCTAGTTGTGTTCACAAGTCTTGTTTTTCTTCCGTAGTTCTAGGACGAGAGAGTAAATTAGCCAAAAAAGTACCGCATGTCGTACGACAAGAGGCGATATCGATGCATCCTACCTTATATGTAGATATCTCTATGTAATAGCTATTGTGTCAAAAGAGGGTTTTTGATTGATACGCCATCTTGGTTGTATTTATGCCTGACTGTAGAACAGTCAGGATGTCACTTTTGGGGTGCCGCTTTGCGAGGCCAATATAAAACCAATTATTTTTGGGGAATCAATTAGGAGTTTTTATTAGTTTAAAAATCATACCATTGAATATACTCTTGAATTCAAAAAGCACAATAAGAACATAAATAGTCCTTATTTTAAAGATGAGCCCGCCGTTACACAGGCGCCTCGACGGAGAAGGTAGAGGACCCGTCTAGTGGTAGATTTCGTACTTAAATATTCTAGTCTCGTGCTAGTGAAAACGCGTCCTATTAATTAAAATATGGATGTAAATATTTATCGGTACGGTATTGGTGCGGTATCTAATCAATATATATCCATACATACAATTTCCACAGTAAATGCAAGCGTCACTATAATAAGTCTTTTACTGAAGCTCTAGTAACAAGACTGCATTAAAGTCTGCCACTACATCATTATATTTTTCCCCTTTTCAGCTCATTGTTCATGATTGACAGCTAGCGCTAGGTCTTACTCGTATTTTGCGTCGTGAGCTAACGAGGATCGAGACCCTTATAGCTTCGAATTACATACTCCGGTTCCTAGAAACTTCTTCGATTTGCTAATTCTTCTAGATCTTTCGTGGGGAGAAAAAGCATAGCTGGCAAAAGATCCCGAGACTATATGAGCAGATGAGCGTGCAAGTAGGTTACTGAAGATACCTGCTCAGCTGGTGATGTTGAAAAGAACGTCACGATAAACACTGGTCTCCGACGGCAACACATAATTCATAGTTTCTATCTAAAATGCAACATCTCAAACAAGCAATGCGTCACGCATCAACCAACTCCTTTGGTCATCGGACATAACCGCACCATGCCGCAGGCAACCTGGCCCACAGTTCAGCTGTCACGGTGTACGACCGATGCAAAGGCCAAAGACTTTCAAGGATCCCTCGGTGGATGAAGTCGACACGTCTGTACTCACTACGCTACGGTCAGATCCTGAAGCCCCAAAGGCATTTTGCAAGTTAAGAAACATCCCCGGATTACAAAGGCCCAAGAGAACACCCAAGAGATTTCCAAGACGGGCGCTACCATACCCAGGCCGTGGGACGCATAGTAATTGTGTCCGGCAGAACGTTCGGACGAGTTGACGAATTCTGCATCCAAGAAATCACACGAGAATCAACTCTGTGCCAAGTAGGCTTGTCCGACCAGATATAGGTGTTTTCAAAGATTCTGAGGAAAGAGTATCCTCGGGCACCGCCGAAAAATGAACACCTCGAGTAAGCGCCACCGTCTCACCAAGACGGCCAAGAGAAAAGATGGGACGGAACGGCGGGTTTGTGAGAGGTGGGTTGCTCTTTCTCTTGGGTACGGAAATGCGGCATATTTTTTCCAGTTTTCGATACAGGTGTTCCTCGAATTTGAAAAAAACTTCCATTCTGTCGATACCACTTGTACAACCGCTAGAACAAATTAAAAGTATGATTATCTGTCTTGAAACATTCGATTCGAGAAATTCAAGGCTGATTTGGTCCCGTTTCCAGCCTGCCTTTCGCTGGCCCACAGTTTGTTTAAGCCTGCCTTTCGTTGGCCCACAGTTTGTTTAAGCTTACCTTTCCCTAGTCGTTTTGTTCACCTTGTCCAACGGGGCGTTCAGAACTACTAGTGGCAACCAGGTCTGATCTTGCACATTCCCTAAATGTATTTTGCATTAAATCGATAAAGATATTAGGTGACATCGGCAACGAGGCTAGAAAAAAACTCATTCTGCAATCGCCTCCCCTTGCTGTTATCAATTGATTCTTGGGATTTCGAACCGCCCACGATTCTTTCTAAGATACAGATATGCCGCTCACGATTTTCTATTAAACAATCGTCCCGCATTACTTGGCAGAACATAGCAATGCTTGACAAACCCTCCGCCGAGCACAGAAGCCGCTTGCTCCTATATCCAATCGAGACTTCGGTATCGAGTTGCCTTTAAGTGTCTCTATCTGCAGTCTGAACCTTATTTTCCATTTGGTGCATAACACTCGATGCATTAGCCCTGGAGGAGATGTGCTCATGTGCATAAACGATGGGTGTTCGGTTGAGAAGATCTCATTTGTATCATTGGAGGCAACACTATCTAACTGGGCAGCGCAAACGAGGCCGGCAGAGCGAACAAAATCAAAACCTCTCTGTTGTACCATCAGCCGGCAACCGAACCGTTAGAGAAGACCATACCAGCCGATGCTATTCATCCAGGGTATCATACCCTGCCGAAGGATAGGCTTTCAGGCCTAGCACGTGACCAAATGCTCTCCCTTTTTTTACCGGAGTGTACAGAATTGCCGCTTTCGCATGCCAATTCGAATAAGACTCGTCGCGCAGCTTGGCGGCGTGTCGGATCTCTTGGCGCTTTCTCGGCTTCAGTCCAACTAATTCGAACCAGCCGCTGACGATAGTGTGCACAGGCTTGCCAGTCTCACAAGCTGAACCCAGACGGCCTGGGTAAACCAGTACTTGGCCTGTGGGAAACTTCCCAGTATCGGTCAATAGTAGCGCTCATCGAGAAGGAACTAGAGTCACCCAATCCTAAAGGGCTATCATACACTATTGGCGGTAATTGCCGTCAGTTCTAATTATCGATAATTATAGCCTTAGAGATGTCGATGCATAGTGCCACCAGTGCGTTCATATACGATATCTTTAAAATGGAGTGGATTCCCTCCTTCCTCCAGATCCTCTTCTCTCTCCCTCACCATCCCATCGCCCAGCCGGGTTCAGCGTCTTCCAGTACTATCCAGTCCTTCTTTTGTCTTTTTGTCCTTGTATTTTAACACTCATTTGTTTAACGACCTTTTGTTTTACGACTTGCACAGACACTCATTTGTCATCCGTGGATGATCGTATGAGATAACATACAGGATTACACTCATTCACAACATTCATTCAGTACATATTGCCAACTGTTCAACCAGCAATCAGCATGCGTGTTTTAACCTTGATTGCCTCTACGGCAATCGCCTTTGCTTCTTTGGCATTGGCAGCCCCTAATACACCAATGGAGAGAGGGCTACAGCGCCTCACCAAGAGAACGTATCCACCTACTTGGTACTTTCCTCCTTACAACGGCACATTCACACCTTGGGAGCCCGTTGGGTAAGCTTTAATCTGGTCGGTCATATTCTCAGTATGGAATATCTAACATTATTGTGTAGATGTTATTCATCCGATGTTCAGTTGACATACAACACAGGAATGTGTTCTTGTTCGAACGCTGCTTACACCGGTGCTGCTGCTGGTATGCCATTCACTATGCAAAAGTGCTTTGCGTACTGCAAGGGTGCCGGCTTCCGTTACGCCGGTATCAAGGGTAATGATGGTGCCAAAGCTGTAAGTATATGTTTATACCTCGTTGACTTTACACGACAGCTTCTGACAAGGGATCATTTATAGTGTTGGTGCGGTAGCGGTGTAACAGATGACTCCAAGCTTTCTAATGACGGACAGTGTAATGTTCCTTGCGACCCAAGCGAGGGTGATGATACCACTGGCTACGACGCATCAAAGTGTGGTGGTATCAATGCCTATAGCGTATGGAAGGACCCCTGCTATGGGCCTTACGATCTCGACAGCGCTGTTGGTGGATATTCTTATGCTGGTTGCTTCTACTATTACGATGGTGAGTACAAATTTATAGATAAACATATATATAATTTAATGGTCCTGACTTTCAAATATAGGTTCCATTTTGGGATACTACATCGGAACCGCATCTGACAATTTGAGCATTGACGGTTGCGTTGAATCCTGCGCTAGTATGGGTTACGCCTATGCGGGTATGGCTGCTTCTGAGTACAGCGCCTACTCGATCAGCGGTGACCAGTGCTGGTGTGGTGGTAAGATTGCACAATACTGGATTACGAACCATTTGGCCAACCCCGGAGATGCCGACAAGTGTAACACACTTTGTTCAGCATCTGCCAAGGTTGAAGCCTCGATCTCCAAAGATGATCTCCAATACTGCGGTGGTCCTTGGTATATGAGTATCTACTACAACCCGGACCTCGATTCATCCCAGACTTGTACCCCCAGCAATAACACCAGCTCGAGCAGCTCTTCATCCGCACCGCCTGGCACGCAAAAGACCACTACTATCACTACCCCGGGACCTTCCAGCGGTACAACCACAGAATTTGTGACCAGCGGCAAATCTACAATCACGACCTCTGGTACCGTGACAGTTATTATTACTACACCAACCAGCGGCCCAGCCGATACTGGAACCCAAAAGACCACTACTATCACTACCCCGGGACCTTCCAGCGGTACAACCACAGAATTTGTGACCAGCGGCAAATCTACAATCACGACCTCTGGTACCGTGACAGTTATTATTACTACACCAACCAGCGGCCCAGCCGATACCGGAACACCAGAACCATCACCAAGTCCATCCGAGTCTTCTGCACCACCTGGCACGCAAGAGACCACGACTATCACTACCCCTGGGCCTTCCAGCGGTACAACCACAGAATTTGTGACCAGTGGCAAATCTACAATCACGCCCTCTGGTACCGTGACAGTTATTATTACTACACCAACCAGCGGCCCAGCCGATACTGAAACACCAGAACCTTCTTCAGCACCACCTGGAACCCAAGACACTACAACGATAACGACCCCGGGCCCCTCGTCTGGTACGACCACTGAGTTCGTCACTAGCGGTAAGTCGACGATAACGACGTCTGGTACCGTGACAGTTATAATTACTACGCCAACTAGTGCACCTGCTGAGTCGTCAGGACCTGCTCCAAGCTCTGCTCCTCCAGGCACGCAGGATACTACAACGATAACGACCTCGGGTAGTAAGCCGGGAACCACCACCGAGTTTGTTACTAGCGGCAAATCTACAATCACGACTTCGGGGACTGTGACGGTTATTGTTACTACAACCCCTAGTGGTCCATCTGAGAAATCAGTTACACTAACGACTATCACTGAGACTACATCCGGCGATACCCCTGGTACCACAACTATTCCAGGCCCATCTACTGTCACTGTAATTATTACTACCACTGGAGGCTCACCAGCTCCAACTGGACCCGCTCCAGGCAAGAGCTGCTGCTTGATGCCAGATGTAGCCAACAATGAGAGAAGAAAGGGTATCCAATACCCTCTTGGTGGATTCGGTCCATCTCAGGTCCTCAGCACTGACAAGAAGAGCTTCACCCTCGTCAGACTCTCAGGCGTCAACTCCAACTGCAGAACCTCTTACAAGTACACCATTTCTGAATTCCAAGCAGCGTGTTGGAACGGCTGTATGGAACAACAGAAGAAGTGTTACTCTTCCTTTGCTGTCAAGACTACTTGCACCGGTTCCGGAAGGAAGAAGGTTTGCACCACCAAAGAAGAACTCAAGAGCCAGTGTGATGTTCAATTTAAGGCTTGCAAGGAAATCAATACTGGTTCCGGAAGGACGAAGAATGCATTCCAGGCAGCCATGAGCTCTTGTGGTCCTCCAGCTCCTCAGTCGACTACCTCCGCCGCCGATGATGGCGGCTACTACAGAGTCAAGTATTAAAAGGATAAGTAAGAGTTGGCTGTTTGCCGAAGATTGTATGATGGAGATTCACGATGAAATGATTATGACGAAGATGATGACTACGATTTTTTTTCTCCTTTCCTTTTGGGTTCTTTGAGACGGAAGAACGGCGAAATGGGACGGAAAACATGGAATAGATTTTTTCAGCAATTTTTTTTTTCTTTTGGATTATATGCAATACAAGTTGCGGAATTTGTTTATAGATACAGATAAATTAGAGATTTTTGCAAAAACAGAATCATATGCTCTTCATCATGTCCACAATCAAGTTGCATTTTTCATTCTCCTGCTGTTTGGCATACGATGCAATTGAAATTTGGAAATTGTGAATTTTTTTGGAAGCGACACCAAATTGATGAATCGAATCAAATCGTAGGTTGATCAATATTGCAATCGCGGGGGAAAAAAAGGCATCAAAATCAAACAGCCAAATGAACTGAAAATGTGATTTTCGAGACATCAATGAATTCGATGTCCTAAACTAGGGTATTACTGGTAATTTACCATCTTCAAGCGATAATGGCAGCCGACGACATGAGAAACTAGGACGTTCCGCCTTCACGGTCATCCATGTGAAAGGGTGGTTACAACCGCGCGGTGAATTACATCCCGGGACAGCCGTAGGATGAAGCTACCGAGAATCGTAATCGTAGCCCCGTGGAACCATCGTAGCCGATTAGCTACTGAGAGGTGTCAAATTTCCGATATGCATTTGAAAGGGAAGGTGATACGAGGGTTTCCACTCTTCGCGACTGAGCGCTATTCGAAGGGGTATATCTGTCAAGTCTTACCTGAGATGAAACGTCAGGATAAGCTTTAGGATCCTAGGAGCTACTTCCGAAGAGAGGCTTATGTTTTTAAATACCACCGTTATAGTAGA
This sequence comes from Arthrobotrys entomopaga, assembly GCA_012184315.1. Lineage (NCBI taxonomy): Eukaryota > Fungi > Ascomycota > Orbiliomycetes > Orbiliales > Orbiliaceae > Arthrobotrys > Arthrobotrys entomopaga. The sequence continues at coordinate 74,389 of LDDX01000276.1, read as the reverse complement.
ATTTTTCGGAAGCCGTCGCCTTTCAACTTGATATTTTGCCGATGGGTTCATATGATCATATTTCTTTTTTTTGACGCTGATTTTTCTTATTCTATGAATTGATCATGCTATATTCTTGTGCTTTTATTGTATACATATAATCTAATAGCTTTTCTATTTAAGATAGAGGTTTAATGTACAGCTGCAAACCAACTTCATTGGGGTAGCTACGTAGCTGTTTTCCTATGAAGTTGTTCTCATTAGTCGCTAATACGCCAGCTTAGGGAAGATAATCTACGGTTCATGCCTAGAGGGTACTTCTAAGCTAGTCCATAGTTAGCAAGAAGCTATACCTATTGGAAAGAAGCTTCCGAGACACTTTTATAGTATATTTTCATTTTTACAAATTGGCTTCAACTTAAAGTTACCAGTCAAGGTACCTAGATTGCATGAAACATGATTTAAGGTTCGAATATACTTATGCGTTGTCCATGTTGCTTTCGCTGTTTTGGCGAGGATCAGCGTCGCAGAAGGACACAAGCATATCTGGCGTCCCGATCCGCCCAACCTCGGAAAACCACTGATGTACCCATTTTTAGGACCCACCGATGCGCCGAGAACTCGCGAGCATGGAGTAGCGAGTGCTTGGTGCATGGTTGTAGCGTGACATTTCGGCCCACCCTGCGGTCCCTACATTTGTTCTGCAAATGCTATGAATTACTGTATGCATTTTCTGGATTCGTAAATTTGAATTCTTAAAGCGTATTGGTGGCATCAATTTTTGATCAACAATAATAGCACAATTTTGGGAAGATAAAAATATTCGAAGAATTCAGCTGATCAGTCTTATGATAATGGACTTTTTGAAAATCACATTGCGAGCGTAGCAGGAATGATTGGTGGTCATAAACTTGTTATAATTCTCTATATTGTATACAAAATATGAAAAAGCTAGATATCGATCTTGCTGTGGAAAGGAAAAAGGATGTGCAACACCGATGATTCTCTATAGATAATGAAAGACGGTACATAGCTGTACCGCATATTTTCAAAGTAGAAATTTTATATAAACGTGAGATCGAAGATCCGGATATCCGATACCCCCCCCTCCTGAGCACTTAATATTCATTCTTGGCAAACGGGTGGAGACGCTGTGGTTATCATGTCAGTCACTCCGATATAATGATTAATCATGGGAGAAATATTTTTATGGTTACCTTAAGTAGCCTTGTTAGCAGCGATGGAGGCCAAAGCTGGTGGTGGTTTTGCGACCTCTCCAGTCTTCTTTCCATTCTTTCCTTTAAACATACTCTTGCCTGGTGTCCATCCTCCCGGAATTGCGACCATTTTCTTTGGCTTGACAATCTGGGTTTGGAGTGCTGGATTTGGTTTCATTGTGCCGCTTGATGGAACGGCAGGAAGTGTACCGGTAAGAGTTTGTGTGGTCATACTTCCAGAGTGGTGCCAAGTCCTGGTGTGTGGTCCGGTATGGTGAGAATGGGATCCAGTCCAAGTCTTCGTCCCTGTGTGGGTGCGAGTTTGCGAGGGCTTTGGTGCGGCGACGACGGCACTAAAAGGCAAACAAAATTGTGTAAATTCGTAACCAGTTTGAAATATATCCCTTTGAAAGGAGAATCTTCTAAAAGAATTGGCAACCTACCCTGCAAAAGCTAATACGGCAAGGAATTGAGTGAGTTGCATCTTGGCTAGCGATAAAAGTAGTATTCAAATGAGTGTGGGCTGGCGGCTATTGCTACACCGGATGCAAAGGATTGAATCTCTAAAGAGTGACTGTGCTTCTTGCTAGAAAAGGGATTGTTGAGGATTGAGATAGAGATCGTGATATCTCTTGGGATGTTCGTCCGCTATTTATACGCTTCCCTCGTTCATATGCATATAACTAGAGGCACAGAATTTTATCCTCCAAGCCGGGTTGAGCTATTGCTTTTCCATTCTACTATTTCCCATATATGCAAGTCTTGGATGGATTGGCTTTTTCAAGTGACGACGCCTTCGCAAGTTGTCATACAAGTTGAGCATGGAGCCGGTGCAGGCTGCAAAGGGTCATCGCTTGTGCTGCAGTATATTCGCTTGGAGACTACCACAAATAAGTGACATCTTGGCGCGAAATTAATGTGGTGGTGGCACTATATTTTTCCTACACGCAGGATCGATATCTGTGGACCAAGTCAAGAAATTCTGGGCATTGTTTGCCGATGGCTGGGCATTTTCTCTCCGTATTCTTTTGAATGGACGGGCAAGTGGACCGGTAACCTGGTGATGTAACGCGAACTAGAGCCTAAAATGTGTTGTTATTGTTGCATATTTTGTATGCAAAATTCCGGGGACCATGCGTCGAGAAGGTTCTAAGCTCGTATTGATTTGCTACGAGTTCTAAACGGCTAAATTCACTTTACGACATGCTTTCGTAACTGACGAGCGACATTATCTTGAGGAACTCTGAATTTTATGTGGTTTTCCAAAGAACCTAAGATCTCACATAATGTCAAGTTGTCAAGTTGAGTGGCAATTATTGCTGGCGAATGAGGAACCAGTTTAGTCGCCTTCGGAGGACGGGGCTGATTGGCATCTCGCGTGCATTGATTTGTGAATGACATGAACACGAATAATCGAATGGCTCTCGCAAATATACCACCAAAGTAACGTATCTGGGTTCAGAACATCGACGCAGTCTCACACATATCGACTACGCGTGCACGCGTCGTCTCTATTTTGGACTCTCCGGACTTATTATTCGGGAACGCGAGCGGCGGTGACCACGCCCATATTATATTTCTTCTCGATCTAGAACGAGTTCAAAACGTAGTCGTATATCTGGATCGAGGGCTCGAAAATCTTTCGGATCCACTTCACCAATCACTAATTATATACTCACGCCGCATCCTGCAGGTTCCCCAGTCAGCAACATCGAGATTTCTTTGGGCACTTCAAGAGAATCTCGCCCTATTTCTCAAACGCACGGACGTCTCGTTGCCATGTCGCCTGCTAAACTTCACGATCTCCCTCCAGAAATCTTCATCAGAATTGGAACATTCCTCGATGAAGACGATCTCCTAGCAATTCGCATGACTTGCAAAGAATGTAACACTAAAGCCCATGAAGCTCATCTCACCGCAATCTTCCAATGCCGGCGGGTCTACTTCGCCCCCGCAAGTTTTGATAATCTATCAAAGATCGGAAGCCATCCATCGAAGGCCAACCTAAGAGTCCGGGATATCATAATATCTTGTTCGATGCCGTATCAAACCTGTCGAGATGTCAATATTGAAGATGGTCAGGCTGGCGGAAATATAAAAATTGGGGGTAGGCCTGAATCGTCAGTGATTAGCGAAACATCACGAAGGCTCATCCCGGACGTCGATCAAATGCAGGCAACTGGCGATGAGATTTCCCATTTGGCTCGTGCATTTGCTAAGCTTCCGAATATACGTTCGATACGAATTGAAAGAGATGATTCTACACCATTATCTCGTTCAGAATTAAATCTATATTTCCCTGGCCTCAAACTTACTCCTGGAAAACGGATTCCCAAGGAAATGGGTGAAGTACGGGGCGAATATATTCAATACGATACGGCTGTGTCATTTTGGGATATTCCGGTTTCTGCAGCAATACAGGCAGGGTCAAAATTGGAAATTATTACCGACAGCCACGACCCAGAATGCCCCGAGGGAATACCATTGGATTGGTTCCAATGCTCTCCAACTCGTTTAAATGCGTTTCGCAAGAATTGGGCTTGTCTTAGGGTCCTGAAAATTGATGTCGATGCATCTTGCGCTTTGAAAGATCGTTCAGAAGCAGATTCGGATTCAGAGTCAGAAAGCCATCCGGGTTCGAAAGAAACGAAGCAACGCAAAGAACAACTAAGTTCTGGAAGCCCTGCCTTTTGCACTTGGTTAGAAAGTTTGAAGGGTCTCGAGGAGCTAGAGCTTTCTTCAAATTGCTTGGCAGACGCTGAGGATGACTACGAAGCCTATATTCTCCCCACAGCTACTGGCTTACCGAACCTGAAGAGATTAAACTTGAAGGTTATGAAACTCGACTTCAGAAACCTCTGTAACTTCTTAGGATTCTGTAAAAATACTCTCTCTGCTCTCAGCATTTTTGAGTGCTCCTTAGAAAGTCCGGTGTCTAGCTGGTTCCGTTTGCTAAAGCATATCAGAACTAAATGCACCAAAATAAACGTTCTTAGTCTCTCACCTAGTTTACGGGATTATCCCCAAGAAAAGTACTCGGAGCTTTATCTACCGTGGATTGAAGCAAAGAAAGGACCGGGTTCGGGTACATTAACGGCAACTGTCGGGGCTCGGGAAGGCAATGGTACGAATTATATGTTAACAAAAGATCTAGGAAAGATCTTGGATGCAAACTTTGTGCCAGAGGAATTCTGGAATTCGTTAACGAATGGTGGATGGGTGAAGAATGAACTTGCCGACGGTCTAGGGGAAATCACACTGGTGACACCTCGAAAGGATATATTTTTTTGATATGTACGGTAGATCTTTGCCCTTTCTTACAGTTGTAGAGAATTTTCGATGTTACCCGAGAGAATACCTGGAAAAACCTGAACATAGACATAACCTTAACTCGTATTCGAATGGCGGTTTTGTAATTGATTATAAATCGTCTTGAGACGGGGTTGTTGTATATTGTGCGGGTCAACACGTTTTTGCTGCAAGGGAGGCCGTTCATTATACGTTGCGAGACCATCATTATATCTTTTTCTTTAGTTTTTCGAGCGACCTCGTGTATCGTTGGTCGCTGTATTGGGATTGGTGTGGTAAGCATTCGAGATTTTGTAAATTATGTCCTTTTATGGTAGCTTTGCTCCGTAATGGAGGATATTTCTGATTTTCGATTCGTAGATAATTAATTATTAACTACCAGGTCTAGATATATCATAGTGTAAGGAATTGCATTATTAGCCTTACAAGAAGCTCTAACGAAACTCAGAAGCTGCTAGTATGCTGTAGGCGAGCATAATTTAGATTTTAATCATCTCTAACTTGAAGAATCGCTGGATTTCTTAATGAGGCTACGAGGAGTTTGAGTGCTACGCATGGCGGTGCATGGCGATATGCTTCCTGTCTGTCAACAATCTCGGCTGCTATGGAGATATAGTCATAAAGCGGGACGACAACCAGGATGACATATATAACTTCAATCTCGGCCTTGGCAGAACAAACCGAAATGCAAAAGACTGATAATGCTATCGGAAAGGATCGAACTCTCGACGCCTGAATCAAGGTGCAAAAAAAAAACTAGCTACCTAACTACCTATCTACCTATCTAGGTCCAAGGGAGGCGGGCGGGCGGTGGCGGGAGGGATCCTTCCATCCTTCCCAGGCCGTGGCTGTCGTAGTAGGGAAGCCGGTATAATCAGAGATCAGGGACTGCTTACGTGCCCACTCGGCCAAACGACCCAGGAAGTTGGAAACCATATCCATTTCAAGCACTTATAAAGCAAAACGAGTGCCAACACACATTACGCCGAGTCGACCATGTTGCCTAGCAATCGTCACGCCTGACCATTCTGAGCTATTCATCTCTCAACGTAAAAAGCTTTTTACTGTATTTTAGCTGAAAAGAACCGAGTTTAAATTCAGAAAACAGTTGAGATATTTTATCTTTTATATTCTTCACTTGTTATTCAGCAAATATGAGTTTTGAGTCCAAAATCCTTGCACATCTTGGTTGTCATTGGTCACGTACCCAGACGTCGCAGAGAAAGTCGTTGTGATCTATATCACAATATTACTGGGGCTCTTAATTTGGAAGTATAAGAGCCTAGTATTATATAAAAGGAAGCTGTAACAATCTACATAATTTCAGAAACTCAGTATTCAACCAAGTGGGTGTAAATATTGTGATTTCCTAAGGATGGTATAGATAGGCTGATGATTCTGGTCTATAAGGTCTTCAAGGATCTTTGCGCGATGTTGGGTTTAATGCACTAGCTGACTACAACTTATACTTTCCAGACAGCAATTACTACCCTTCTGTAACTAGAGAATGGTAGTTTAGACTACTTCGGTAGAACAGCGATAGCGAGATGCGCCACCAGTCAGAATCTCAGATATCTCGTTTTGAGCCGCTTGGAAAATTATATTATATACGTTTGGTATATGCTGTTCGGTTCTTAGCAACGCCCTCAAAGGTGGAGACCAATGATATATGAAAGTTGGCACAAAATCTGGGCCATCTCAGTGAGGAATTATGTATGAGCCCTACGATCCGATAACCGCATCTATCTCAATTTTTGGTTCTAGATATAGATTAGATGAACCCAAGACCTGCTTAAACTCACTAATTCTTGCCAAACTAGTCTCAGGGAGCTCGAGAGCGTTCTCAATAACGAAAACACGGTTAGGGCGGCACGGGAGGGAAGGACCCTTCAGGCCGGGGGGCTAACCTCGTTGAGGTAGAGGATCCGAAACATGTCCAAGCTCCCCTAAACCATCGGCCAAGCGCTGTAGGGGCTCTATATGATACTCCACTTCGCCCCGATTTCGTCTGAACCAGTCCCCAAATCCAGACGTGCAGAGTTAGTTCGATTCTCTTGCCAGGCGAGTCAGGTACGATTAAGTACCCAAGACGTAATGGACTTGTCGTTCTAGCGATATTCAGTGTTAAGTCTCCGTCATGGAGTCTGGTTTCTTTCAGAGTTCGCAACACAGGCGTCGTGGAAATCTAACGCTGTGGCGGAACCCGAGACGCCCAACACACCCTGACGTGCTGGTTTAGTACCAAAGTTCGCACAAATGGAATTCTCACCATGGATCTAATTAATATCGTAAAATATATTATTAAACCTGAGATCAAATTTGCGCCATCTACACTTGACACTTTCAGAGCCCTGCGAATGGAAGAGAATATATTCGAATGGGGAACTAGTGGAACGCCGCGCCGACCCCGCGGTTTCTTTTCAGATTCAAGTTCTAGAACTGTACCTAGTCTTAACTCGCGGGTAACCCAATATGATCCGTTCACAGATATCTAATCCCAAGGCATCGCGTTCGATTTATCAGGTTTATAAGAAGCTGATGTTTACCAGTTAAGTTTCCAAATTCTTCTATCCTCAACAAAGTGATACTGTAATACTCTCAACCCAACTTCTTCAATTATATATACGAAATAAGTCGGCGCAGGCGCCCTTAAACTTCACAATGCTCTTCTCGAACCCCCTGCAGTACGGACTCGTTCTATTATACCTAGTTATTGGCACAATAGCCATCCCAACAAATACAACTTTACTCAACTCTGAGGCCAGTAAAAAAGGCTGTATGTTACCTCATACCACCAACCCGCGCTCAGAAAATATGCTAATTCAAAGATCTGATCATAGGTAAAATGGAGTCTACTAGAATTCCAGATCTCATAGATATCACGGTTGACGAGGTAGTGAAGTTACTAGATGATGGATGCTTTACATCCCATCAACTTACACAGGCATATATCGCTAGGATCAATGAAGTGAATCCAAAATTCCATGCAGTGACAGAAATCAATCCGGACGCATTATCGATCGCTAAGGCACTAGACTCTGAACGAATCACTGGTAAACTCAGAGGACCTCTTCACGGAATTCCAATTCTCATCAAAGACAATATCGCGACAGCCGATCAAATGAACAATACGGCCAGCTCCTATGCTTTGGTTGGAGCAAAGGTACCTAAGGATAGTATGATAGCCGCCAAATTGCGAGCAGCTGGTGCTATTATTCTCGGAAAGGCTGGCATGTCACAATGGGCCGATTTCAGATCTTTTGATACTACTAGGGGATGGGGAGCTAGGCACGGCCAGATCACAAGCGCTTACTATCCAAATCTAGATCCATCTGGTAGTAGCAGTGGAAGTGGCGTAGCGTCTAGTCTTGGGCTCTCGTTGGCTGCGATAGGGACTGAGACGACTGGATCGATCATAGGACCTGCTGAGCGTAACTGTCTGGTCGGGATCAAGCCGACGGTGGGATTGACCTCTCGCCATCTCGTTATTCCAATTAGTGAGCACCAGGATACAGTCGGGCCTATGGCTAGAACGGTTAGGGATGCGGCTTATATCCTCAGCGCGATTGCTGGAAAGGATGCTGATGATAAATATACCGCAAACATACCATTCAGTGAGATTCCAGAGTACTGGAAAGGCTTGCAAGCTGGGTCACTCAAGGGTGCGAAAATTGGAATACCCCGAAATGTGCTTCCAGCGGGATTTCCAAATCTGGATCTATTCGACCAAGCCGTAGGGGCAATACGTCAATTAGGTGCTACCATCGTCGATACCAGCTTTCCAGCGGTAATGGAGTTCATGCAGGCTTCCCAGACGGACCATAATACAGTCATGGATCTTGACTTTAAGACCAACCTAAAAGAATACCTTTCCAAGTTAACTGTTAATCCTAACAACATCCACAATCTCCAAGATCTCATGGATTTCACGACGAAGGACCCTCGCGAGGCCTACCCGGACCGTGATATAAAAAGCTGGATAGTAGCGATGAACCACACCTGTCAGGACAATACTTGTGAAGCATTCAAGAAAGCTTATGAAAACAATGTGAAAGTGGGAGGACAGGGTATGATCTTAGGGGCTCTTGATACTAAAGATGAAAAACTCGATGCCCTTATCTTACCTTCTCTTATGGCGGGTATGATAGCTGCTCCATCAGGGCATCCCGTTGTCACAGTTCCGATGGGGTTTAGGCCGGCAAATGTTCCAGTCACGACTGGTAGTAGGGGTTTGATATCTGATGCCCCCGGTGTGCCATTGGGTCTAAGTTTCCTTGGCAGGAAATTTGACGAGCAGAAGTTGCTCAACTTTGCTTTTGCATACGAACAAGGAACGCAAGTGCGAGCTAAAGGACCTAAACAATATATGGTTCCTAAGGCGCAGATCAAAGATTTTATGTAGATAAGCGCTGAGTTTCCCTGTCTTTCCTTCTTTTGTTGGATCTTTCCCATTTAGAGATAAAAGGTATTTAATGATAGACTGTAAATGATATATTTATCGTCCTTTACGAGAATACACCAGTAGATACTTGAATTAACGATCGTCGGAATCGTGAGCTTTTAACCGCCTAGTAGTCCTGTAAGTACCCAGCCATTTCCGGCAGCCGCAGCAATTATTTAGGCGGCTCTGCCTTGGGTAATCACGAATATGGAGTCATACATCAAAAAGGGGGTTCCTGAGCTTAATATTTCACCTGAAGTCGAGGTCACGTATATATATATATATATATACGTACCAGGAAAACAACGTTTTTAAGAAGCTGAGGAGTAAAGACTCTGCCTACTCTAGCTTAAAAATCCGCAGTATTTACAGTCAAGCACAGCTAGTGTGTACTGCAGAAGGCAATATATACGTACATAGCCAGATTGATATACAAATTAAAGAAATGTCAACTATAGTTAACTATCTCGTATAGTCTCTTCACTTCATCTCCACCCACAAGCTTACTACAACGTTATCTTCATACGTAGAATGATAGTTCATGGCATTTTTACGGACACGAGCCGTAGTTGCAGCTGGTCTTACCTCCGGTGATGCTGGTACCAGAGAAAGTGAAACCGCTGCAGCTGCCAGATCCGCAAAGGATATAATAGTTATAAGCGGAGCTTGTGACAGTACCAGTGACTCCGATGAAAGAAACACCAGATATTGTAACACCATTGGTTGGTTTACCGGTTGGACCACCGTTCTATTGATCATCTCGTTAGCATTTGATACTAAAGGCGTTTTGAGCTCTCTTTTGCGTTGTCTCGAAGAAAATTTGCCAAGATGTTGCAATTTTATATGAGACAACACGAAAATCGAGCGTTGACTAGCGAACGTCTCGATTTCAAAATCTTGGAGAAGATAATTATATACTTACGAGGTAGTCTTGTTGAACGTCAATACCGTAATCAGTGATTCCGGAAAGGGTGATTCCAGAGTAGACAATGTTCTTGACAGACCCGGTGGTCCCAGAGTTGGTCTTGATACGGCAACCGTTCTCAGAGTTGACGATTTGAGAGTTCGAGAATGTAACAGTGTCGACGGTGTTGTTAGATTTTCCACCGATAGAACCGATGGAGAGACCGTGGCCACCATAGCAGTACATTCCGGTGACAGTGATGTGAGTACCAGAAGTGACAGCAACACAATCATCCTGGTTGTGGACGTTGATGTTTTCGAGAGTGACATAGTCGGAGCTGGAGATATCGAATCCGTCACTGTTGTGAGCAGCTGGTTTCCCGCCGCTTCTGGAATTAGAAGCATCACCTGCGGAGTTGTCGAGATTGAGGCCAGAAACGGTAAGGTGTTGATTGCCAGTCATACTAAAGCAGTGAACTGGCCAGTTCTTGATGTTAAGGTTGGTGATTCTAGCGTTGGTTGTTTTCTTGACGACGATGAAATGATCTGGCTTGTCGCTGCCACCGTTAGATCCTTGGCCGTCCCAGTAGTTTGGACCACCTCCATCAATTGTGTGGCCTGTGGCACCAGTAATCAGAATATCATTACCGGAGATAACAATGGGGTCAAAGTCGTTGTCAGCAGTAACGCCAAAGGTCTGTGAATCATTGTTTAGTATTTGCAAATTTGATAACCATCATGATTGACCGGTAAGTTACCGTGAGACCAGCGAAAACCACAGTGGCGCTGGGAAGCAACTTCTGCAAATTGATGGTACTCGATGGTGGAGCGGAAATGTTGGAGAGAGTTATCAAGCTGCAAGACTTGACGGCAGATGAGATGCTTGCATAGGCGGTAACCAAGCACCCTGCGCCATTGGGTGGGGGAGAGGTGGTAGTAGCTTTGTTCGTCGTCTTGGTAGACTTCGTCGAACTAGTAGTGGTTATCTTGGTTGTCTTGGCGGTGGTGGTAGCAGCACCCCCTGTAATTTTCAAATCAAAAGTTTTAGACGAATATCTTTGGTAATAGCTAAGACAAACCACCATACCTTGCACGCATTGTGAATAATAATCGTTAGAGTAGACGCATGTCCAGCCGGAGACGCATGAAGTAGGACCTGCGATACGGATATGATTAGTATCGACTGCAAATTGAAGAATACAATATAGAAGAATTAGGAGGGATTACCAGTCCAACCAACACCGCCGCACTGTCCGTAAGGGCTCTGCTGGGCAGCAGTGCTAGAGGCAAATGCCAAGGCAGCGATAGCTGCAGCTTTCTTCATCTTGAGAGGCGGGGGAATATAAATCAGAAAGACGATCGATGTCGAGAGGATCTATGAGGTAGATACTCGTCCCTTGAGCTTCTTAGTAGTCAAGATTAAGAATAGCCCAGTGCAAATAATGCGAGGATTGATATATTTATAATGATCTAAGATAAACAAGGTGCACGGACTCGGGGGTTGGCCAAGAGCATCTTGATCATATCAAACAGAGCTTTGGTGCCATATGAATTCTTCCGTGGCCAGCTTTCATCAAGATCAACTGCTAAGCTTTGCTGCCAAGTTGAATTCTTCCGTCTGAGCTGTGCGAAAAACTCATCGATGAGCTGTTGAAGGCTGTGAATTGTCGAGACATCAAGACTCGCCGAGTTGAAGTTTTCCCGTGGGGAGGTTACAGGTCGTAAACTCGAAGAAAATATTTCGTCGCCGTTGTAAGTACCTGCAGATTAGTCTCGTAGCTAGCCAGACGCTGCCTGCAGATAAATATTCAATGCTGCAGCCTCGGTTTCGCAAACTCAACATGCAAGGGCCCCGGTAGCTATAGTGATTTCATCTTAACATTAGCGTATGAGAAGAGATTGACAGTATGTTTCTGCGGTATTGCTCGCGTCATTGATATGTCCAGAGTTAGAATCGAATGTGGGTTTCCGACCCCAGACTGTTCTGCATAGAGTAACTTTGGTGGTTCCGACGGCAATAATTGGTGGAAAGGAGTCCATCATGAGAATGGGGCTGTTGCATTGATTGCCATTGGCGGGTTGGGCATTGCATATTTTCTCCGTGCCCGCATCGTCGGGCCGCAGTTGTTGGGGTAAACTGGGGACCCTTGTCCGCCAACTGCGCAGGGGTTTACCCAGCTCCTTTTTCGGGTATCGGAGCCACAACGTCCTGAGTGGATAGTATGAAACAAGCGAACCAGGGAACAACAACAAGGCCTGAGCGTACCTTGTCTGGATTCTAATTCATGAGAGTGTTTCAACCTCAGCCGAACTTTCAACCGTGGTTGTAAATAACAGCTTTGAGAGGAGGCAGTTAGATATCCCTGCACATGCACTGAGGGCAGAAGAAAAACGCTTTGACATGAATAATTAATATTTATCATATAATATCTTGTCAAGGGCTACTGAGAAGTAAACGAGCTTCTGCACCCATCTTTGAATCAAACTTTGAAGTTGATAGCAACAGAGATCGGTGCTGGGCGGTTGGTATAGGAATTGTCTTGTGAATGTACATGTATTTAATAAATCACATGAAACCGTAAATACAATACTGACTCGCTCGAGCTCAGGCTTGAGACTGTCCCTCCGGGACGGATCCTTGCATTTGCATCTGGGTTAGTAGCCGGTGGGTCAGAGGTCCCAGGCTGCAAATTCGAGATGCAACAGCGTTAGCGGCACGACAATGGAGCATTTAAAGTACAATTTTACAAGACATATTGCTTGATCCTTCCGAGATACGTTCAATTGCATCGAATAGCACTATCAAGAAGAAATATTAAACTAACATTTATCTTTTCCTGTCCCCGCCTGCACGTTCGCGTTATTTATCTATTTAGGCATCCAGGTGCTTGGGAATTCGAATGGTCTCTGATAGTAAAATTTCCGGCACACTTTGCGAGTTTCTGCGATAACGATCATTTGTTGAACCGTGCCGAAAATACGGGAATTAAAATCGTTCAACCCTTTAAAACGGCATTTTTATTCTCCACTTAATCAGACCGATGTAAATGATGTGACAATCTTAGCATTCATGACCCGATCTGAGGGCCTGACACGCGTTGCGTAGATAAGGGCAGGGTCTGGTCGGCATCCGTACAGATTTGATACTCTTGTTTTTCTATATTTCCCAGATCAGTCATCGGCGTTCGGAATTTTTTGTAAGAATGATAATCGGTAAGGTGATGTTATCCTTACGGCGAGTTTTAACGTTTTGATATTCACATATATCTACAAGTTGCTTGAGGACGGATTTGGAGATGCAACATACTTTCGCGTTGTCGATGCGACGTCTCTGCTACCGAATGCTTGAACTCAACTAATCGCGATATATCGATTAAAAATATCAGTACCACCTTTGTGATTACTCAACTGCAGCGCGTGGATATCATCAGTTAACTAATTGTATTTTAGCGCACTATATTTCGATAATCATGTCAGCTACGTAGCTACTCTTAAGATCTTTCTGCTCTACCTCGGGCTCTTGGAGCTACTAGATATAGTGGTATACAACATGGATCAAGACGACCTCCTCGGACTGAGAATGACATCTAAAACCTGCAACATTAAATTCAAAGTGTTGCGCTTGAAACGTGTCTCCCGAATACGACGCATATTCCTCGTGCCTGAGAGTTTTAATAACCTCATCAAAATCTCAAAATCCCCGATGAATATGCGCGTACAGCCGGGTGTCTCCAGCTGGCTCATGTGGACCCTACATGACTATTTGTTCGGCCTGAAGCGAATAAGAAGAATGTGATCTTGAAAGCTGGAAAGTCGAACTGAAATAGTTGGGAGCAGCACACGTGCGACTGGAAAAATACTGGACACTAGACCCAGATTTAGACTGCGGAAAAGACGCCGTCATTGCTCTTCGCGGGAAGGTCGGGATTGTCTTTTCCAATTTACCTAACATAGAGACTATTAATTCTACTGGATTTATTTCAGAAGGCAAGATATGGAAAACCTAGTCTCGTTCCCAGATGAGAAAATCCATTTTTAGGATGAGAGGCCAATCTTTTCGAATTTTTTTTTTGGAAATCAGAAACGTCTCTAAGACTAGGAAACGTTTCTCCAGACTATAGGAACTGTGGCAGAGACGGGGTTGCGATTTCGGGATTAAAAAGATATCTACTTTTATTTTTGGATCTTCTCGCAAACCCGCCCTATTCCCGGGCGGGTCGACGAGACTAATTTTTGGAGGGTACTTACCTCAACATGAAGGAGATAGCTATGCATGGCACAGCATGTATTTAAGCGTATTTTGGCCTCAGGCCTGACCTGGCCATGGACGGCTACTTGCACCAGGCTTGGCGCATTTTTGAAGCAATCAAAAAACATGCAAACTACTCAGTGCTGTTGACAAAGCAAGGCTTAACTTCCTTACTACTACTTCATCCTTCATCAAATAGGTACCTGAATCCACAGTCTATAAATACACCCTCAGAGAACTTTCTTGCAATCGATAGAACCATAACTTTCTCCCACTTTCATACCAATCTCGTAATCGACTACTCTGGAACATCATAGTGGTTTTTTTTGACCAATCAACACTGCATCTCAGCTACTTCCCCCTTTTTTGAAAGCTCTCGCCCAATAAAATCTGGGCACTGGAAATATGTAAGTACCTAATCAACCCATGCACAACGGACTTCATCAGTCATTTTCAATCACGAAGCGTTTAAACTTACACTTTGAAGTTGGCAGTATCCCTCAGTATCGTACAATGTCATCGATCGCAGCTTTCCCCGCCGAACTCATCGACCAGATCGCCAGCGATCTCACGTCTGATGACCTTCTGGCTTTCCGAATGACCTGTAAAACTTTGAATAACCTGACACGAGAGTCTCACTTGGACTCTCTCTATCGTGTTCGAACAATCTATCCCGTTCCGGCTAGTTTGGAGAACTTGATGAAAATATCACAGCATCCATCTGGGGCAAATGAGAGAGTTCGACATCTCATCATGTCGGTATGTTCGCCTCACGGGGACACGAGTCGTTATACCGCATTCAATATGCCAGTAGCAGGAGACATAGGTATCCTGAAAGCAGTTAAAAAACTATCAGATGCCCACAATGACGAAAGCACCGGTACCTTCAAAAATGGAGGACAAGCATACCTACTTACGGCTGCGCTCTTGAGCCTTCCGAACATTTGCAAAATATCGTTCAAAACGCAAAAAACGTTGAAGCGACACGAATTCAATTTGCTTTACCCTTCGCTTGGGTTCAAACCTGGGAAGCGTCTTCCGCCGACGCCTTTTTATACTAGTGCAGTTCGTCTTGCGGAAGTCCCATCCGCCTGCCAGGATTGGTGGAAGTCTCTGATCCTTGCTGTCCAAACGTCAAAATTGTCGAAACTGAGAGAGATTACAGGCAGTGGTTATGCAGTGGCAGGTGATATTTTTCAAGCTATACCAATCTCAGCATTTGCCATAAAAGCTCCACAATTCTCGTTGAGAATTTTGGAGATGGAGATCAAACCTGGCACCGCAAACCAAGATTGGAACTCTGACTTTTGCTCCTGGCTTGAGATTTGGGGCGCTAATGTTGTTGAACTGCGCCTGAAGGGGCGGTTTTTTGAGAGCACTGTCTTTTGTCTGCCAGAAAACCAAGTATTAGCCAGGGTACGAAATCTAAGACTATACGATTTTCTCTTCGAGCTTGAGAATATCCAACGATTTATCAGTCTTTCTGGAAGGGGGATAAAAGAGCTAGCGTTTGAAGGTTGCCATTTTAAAGATGATAAGAACAGTTGGTTCGACGTTTTGAAACAAGTCAGAGAGGAGTGTACCCGTGTGCAATATTTCTCCCTTATCCCCGTGAACCGATACGAAGAGGGATGGACTGATGACGAAGATGAAGAGGAAGAATACGGAAAATACGTCTTACCTGTTTTAAAAGTCAAAGGGCTTTGGGGATTGAAGGAGACGATGTGTAAACCTACGATGGAGTATGCCGAAGAAGTGACCGAATGTCCTATCCAACCAAAGCACATTGGTTCGGAACTCGACACAGCAGCCACAGCAGAAGGCTTTTGGGACTCTATTACCGATAAATATTGGGACAATCCTAACCTCATTCTGCATATCCGCAGCGAGGATCTCATGGCCATGGAGGAAGATTATTATTGATATGAGGATCAAGATGAATATGATATGCTCTGGTACCCACACCCGCATCATGGTGCTGGCACTTGCAACTGCTATGACCCATATGAGGGAGGATTGGATGACCTGTATTCTGAATAAGTAAGGGGTTTCCTGAGCCGAAGGAGAAGGAGGGTTAATATGGAAACTATTTCACCGGCGGCCAGATATAATAATTAATGTAACAACTCATTTCACACATTTCAAGATTTGCAATGTATCATCTTCGACGTTCTTGTCAAAATATATCTAATGATATATCGAATAAATTGGAATGCCACATGATAGGGAAGCTTTTCTGTTGTTCGATCGTAGCTTTTTTTTGTTAGGATGCGGTTCAAGTCTAGCGCAAGGTATGGTAGCTGGTAGTCTCATGGTCAAGAAACTTAGCGAAGGGTGGTACGGCCTATTCTTGGGACAAAAATTCCAGTGAAGAATCGTATTGACTAGGGGATGGATCTAGCAATATTTTGTCTTGCTATGTATAGACCCTTTAAACCTAGTCTCGTTGCCACTTTAAACCCAACCCGCTCTGGTTTTGCGATTATAAACTTCGTTCACTTCCACTCGCCGAGACTGACGACCGCTTTCACTCCACTTTCACTCCACTTAACAAACTTCATCACTTTCTCATCATCCTTTCACCGTTAGACAGTAACGTTGCTGGAATCCAGCGCTCTTTCTACGGCAACAATCTCACATATTTTCTTCCGTTGATAAAAAATCCCACTACGGGCGGGTTCTTCTCAAAAGTCGACAAGTTCATACTACAAAGCTCATTGCATTCTCCTAAGACAGCCCTCTAAAGGTAACAATGGGGCGACATAGGTATCATATCGATCCGTGAAAATTCTCTTTAACTAGCGTATAGTTGCGAGGCTGATTGTTCAAAACAAGGAAGCATAGAATCAGTCTCGGCATGCATAGAACCACCCAAGGGTACCCTACAGTGGCGTCCATCACATCTTTCCCGGGTGAACTTATCGATGAAATTGGTAGCTATCTTGACTCAGACGACCTGCTGGCCTTAAGGATGACATGCAGAGTTTTAAACGAAACCGCCCGGGAATCACATCTGAATTCGCTCTATCGCGTTCGAACTGTCTTTGCTAACCGGGTTGGGTTAAGGAATATAGTCAAAGTATCAAGACATCCATCTCTGGTGGGCCGTCGGGTTCGACACATTGTTTTCTCTTTGTCTTCTCTTCGAGGCCGTCCTTGGGAGTCGTCCGTTCCTGTCCTGGATTTTTTTAAGGTTCGAGACCTCGACGCAAAATCCGGTTTAGACTACATGTTTAATATCACCCCGAGGGAATATCCAACCTGCAGTCTACTGGCAAACGCTCTGATAGCTCTTCGAAATATCCGCAAAATATCTTTTGGAAAGGAGTCTGCGCTAACGAGAACAGAAGCGAACCTTCTTTTTCCAGATTTTAATTTTGTACCTGGAAATCGCCTTCCGCATCCATTTTCTGTTTCGGAGGATTGCCTAAACACAGGGAAATTACTGGCGTATCATTTTTGGTGGCGATCGATGCTTCATGCTCTTGAAGTTGCGAGGTTACCGAAACTGACGGAGATCAGACATATCAGATGGAACGAGGAAATACTAGCTGGAGCAGTAGATGTGTCACTTAGAAACATCCCGACTCGATTTCTCATCAAAAACCCTCCAGCGTTCTCATTGAAGGTGTTGGAGATGAGGATTCAGAGCCCTACGATGCATCTCGACGGTTATCAAGAGGACGCTGGGCTATGGTGTGCCCGATTTTGCCGCTGGTTAGAACTTTGGGGTGCCAAACTCGTTAATTTACGCTTGGAAGCTCTTTTGTTCCATCGAAGGATTACTTTGCTTCTACCCGAGACCCAGGTTGGCCAATTACAAAAGCTAAGTCTACATGGCTTGCCTTTTCAGTTTGAAAACTTTAGGAACTTCTTGACTCTTTCTGGACAGAGAATAGAAGATTTGGAGTTCAAGGGTTGCATTTTGAATGATGAGAAGGTCGATTGGTTTAATATGTTGAAAGAGATCGGACAGCAGTGCTCCCGGTTACGAGAATTTGCATTTTCCCCTGATCACCGGCTAGTTTTGAGACACAGCAACGGCACGAAGTACGCACTCCCTTGTTTGAAGGTCAAGGGCTTATGGGGGTTGGAAGATACCGTATGCGAAGTTATTTTCAAATGCCACGATAGAGATGATTTCATCGGCAACTACATTGGCCAGAAGCGTCTTACCTCCGAAATCCAAATATCCGATACAGCGGATGTGTTTTGGGATTCGATGACTGACGGAATTTGGAAGTATCCCGATCTGTTTACCTCTCCGTTATAGTCGCTGAATTCATGAAACGAGTAAGTTTAGTCAAACTGCTTGAATTTCTTTTCCCGGGTTATTATTTGTACCGAAATATTGACTTTGATTCTTTCCGCTGGACACCGATAAAGGATATAGTACAAAGAGGGGGGGGTTAGCTAATTAGCTATAACCTACGATGCATGGGCAGACATCGATAGTCCAATCGATTCCAGAGCGAGAAGCGTTCAGAGATTAGGGAGAACTCAGATGAGCCACAAATGCTAATGCAGATTTTCCTTTTTTCCTTTTTTTTCTTTTTCTTTTTTTTTTTTTTCTATCAAAAATTAAATTTCCGCAAGATATTCGATTCAACCTGTAGCTATCTAAGCTGGCTACTAGCTAGTATTCACCAATTTGCTGAGCAACTCATCTACAAAGTTGCAATTTGTCTCTTTCGACGTTTCGTGTCGTATTTTGCAAAACAACACCTTTCTCGTCAAATCATCCGCTTTCTCCGCATCAATATTCACGGATTCACCCGGATTCATCCTTTACACATGTACCTTAGCTCACCGCCGCTAAACAATGGCGTCTATCACCACCCTCCCTCTAGAACTAATCAACGCGCTAAGCATTTATCTCAACCAAGATGATCTTCTCTCACTCCGTATATCGTGCAAAAACCTAGACGCCAAGGTGAAGGACTCCCATTTAGATGCGATATTCCACTACCGCCGCGTCTTCCTTGTCCCCGCCAGCCTGGAAAACCTGGTCAAAATTTCGAGACACCCTTCCATGAATCAAAAAGTGCGACACATCCGACTGTCTACTTTTTGTCCGTACCGGCTGTTCGATGATTACTCCGTGGAAGATCTACGAAGCCGGCCGAATGATTTTGATGAGAAGTTTCTGGATGCCATCGGAACGCTAAACCGTATTTCTAGAGACCGCCTTCAGGATCTGGAATACTTTGAAGAAGAAGGAGAGGATATCGCTTTGCTAACGCTAGCGTTTTCAAATCTTCCGAATATACAAACGATTGAAATCGGGGGACCCGGGAATTCAAAGCGTTCGGGGTTTGATTCCCAAGCGCAGGTTCTGACTCGTTCGGAGTTTAATATATTATTCCCTTCGATAGGATTTAGACCTGGTAGCCAACTACCGGATGGTCTTTCTCGGCTCCACGCATCGCAAATGTCCGAACTCGATAGCGCGCGACTGAGACTATGGAGGATCGCAATGTTTGCGGCTATCAGCGCGCCGTTGATGAAGTTACAAAGCATCAAGGGACCAGGTCACGGGATCATGCCGTTCTGGTTCATATCAACCCCGTCGCGGCTGGTACCATATCGAACGGCATTCCCGAAACTGAGAAAGCTAGATATCACAGTTGTCGGACTGGCGGGAATGAACTCATACTGCAACACATCGTTATTGAAATGGCTGGAAGCGATCTGGACAAATTTGGAGGATCTCAAAATCTCAAACTTGCTGGACTATAGCGGCTCCATCAACATCCACCATAGTATAAGTTACGACACAACTTTACCGACCTTTGGCACACCATCGAAGCTGAGACGACTAGCTCTTCATGAACTCTGCCTCAACCGCGAGGCTTTACAGGCTACTTTAACGGATTGTAGAAGCACATTGGAGTTTCTAAGGTTGGAGAACTGCAAGCTCAACAGAGGTGACCCGGATACGAAGACCAACTGGTTCAAATTCTTGAAATTCTTGAGAAGGGAGTGTGTGGCTTTAGATAGGTTGATATTGGTGGTGAGTTATACACCCCTTGATGAGGGTGGGCAGATGATACCCAGCCGGTTAGAGTCGAAGGGTAAATGGGACTCGGAGGGATCATCGTGCGAGGTTGCGACGATGAGAACTTATTATAGTCCGTTTCCTTACACTTGTACGAAGAATCTGGGGTTGGAGTTGGATTCTCATACTGAGCCGGATGGGTTTTGGAATTCGATGACTGATGGTCATTGGAAGACGGTTACACCAGATTCAGATGATGAGGATATAGCGTGGTTTCCATAAATTACGGATCTAGGAAGTTGAAATTCACAAAATGTATATAAATAAGTAATCATGGTCTCGCAACGAGTAATCATGAAATCTCCCTTATAGTCGCTAAACTTGTCTTTGTGTTGTCCTCTCAGTAAGTATTCATGTGTTGATAACCCCAAGATATGATAGAACTCAATTGATCAAGCTTCCTTAAGGATATGATTTTCAAGATTCCTTGTGCGATAACCAAATACATATGCAATAGAATAGTCAATTACCAGGTATTGAATTTTGGTAATATATAATTGGTCAACAGATTTGAGAGTCTAACGATGTGCCAGAAAGTGAGGATGCGGATCTTTAATTGAGCAGTGGGCGATGTGAAGATCAAATACGATCCTAACTTCACAAGTCATTATTATTGTTCATCTGGTGATCTATCCGGTCTGGTGGTACAGATACGAAATCCAATCCCTGAGTATGTTCATGCAAAACAATGGAATATCTCCATTTATATATGTTATCTATGTTTGTAGAAAAACGAACGGTATACCATATATACTTTGGAACTTGCAGCCAAGAGCATGTGGTTCCCATGGTTGAATTTAAACCGGTTCGTCCTGATGGCAGGGTGCGCAGGGTTTATAGTCCTTGTAAAGTTGTTACAAATCGCAGCTAGCGAGCTGCCTAGCTTGGTGGGACGACAAGCTGAGCCTTGAAAAATCTGATGTCACGACAAAAAGAAAAAAAAAAGCATAACTTAGCTTTAGAGCATCATTTCTGATCTCCTTTATTTTCCAACCGATATTCTCCGACCAGTATTTTCTTTCATTCAAGAACGGAATCGATTAAATCTTTCAAACCTTGGGTTGCATCATCGATAACACCATGAGCACCTCGAAGCCCACATTTACCACGCTACCAGCGGAGATACACACGATAATATTTTCTTATATTGAAGCGCATTATTGGCAGGAAAACAAGATCCAACAATGGAAAAACGACCCCTTACCCGATGAAATCAAACATTTGGCACTCATAAACCGAGAATGGAGGCGGCTGGTCATCGGTAGAAAGTTCAGGCTTCAGACCCTTCGCCAGTTCCAAGACGTTCAAGAATTAGCCGATTTCACAGCAAATCATCCGGTCGTCGCGGCTTCTTTACGCGATTTGACTGTTTTCGTGTGTTTTACGGACTTCTCGAAACTTTGGGTACAAATCTTGAAATGGGCCGAAGAAGGAATAAACCTCCACCGCCTAGTGGTCAGACCCTTTGATGGGCAGACCCAAGTTGCAGGGACGCAAGAAGGCGGAAAGTACACTCTGTATGAGTTCGCGGATTTGGCGAACCTAGATTCCGTGTTTTCTGCACCGATAGCCATAGAGAAATTGGAGCTCAACACCAGTATTATGAGTTCGGAGGACGAAGAACAAGTCCTTCAACTTGGCGCGCAGTCCATGGATATCCTTCTCGGTAGATTGAAAACTACGACGGCTTTACGTCTCAATGTAGATGGTATGTCTCGTTCAAGACGATTCCTAAGGACGACGTATGAGGGTACGTATTTTCCCTGCCCTATAAAGAGCGCAAAACTCTGGATAAGTGCTTCGCAAACATAATATACTAAAACCCAACTGAAAACAGCTACTTGCGGATACCTGGAGTCCATCATGAAATTCCAAAATCAGAATCAGAGTTTAACCAACTTGACCGCTCTTCAGCTTGATTACGGCATTGTTATGTCCCGACAACCGTACAACACATCCACCAGGTCATTCTATTTAGACGAACAAATCGACGAAAGAGGCGATAACCTGTCAAATATTTTGCGAAAACTGTCAAAAAGACTCAAAACAGTTTTGATACATTACGACAGGGTCACATCAGAAATTTTCGAGTCGATAGATGGCACATCGGATGGAGAAACCGAAGATTGGCCATACCTGAACACATTCCACTTGATTTTCAGCGACATGGATGCTTATGGGTACAGGAGATCCGAACTTCGTACTGACGCACCCGAGGATACGGAAGATGAAGAAGAAGAGGAAGAAGAATTCGAAGAGGAAGAACTCGAATTCATAGACTTCGAACGGCCGATCCCGAAGAACGATAATGATGGCTTCGATTGGTTGAATCCAGATGTAATTGACTCTAAAGTCATTTATAAAGATGACAGATATAAACGTATAGCGACATCTGGAGTCCGCAGCTTTTACTTGAGCGCGGCAAAGGCTGTCGCGAACAAGATGCCTGCAATTCAGTCTTTCAAGATGACAATGGGTGAGTTTTTCCGTGCTGGTGGTCAATCCCAAAATAGAATTCAAGCTGATCCGAGTATGTTGTTTTCAAGATCTTTCGGTCAATAACCAGGTATACATGGAATACGCGAATCAACCACATAATCCCAAACTGGTGATTATTGGGGATCAGATCGTAGAACCGCAAGATCTACCGGAAAATGAAGGAGAAGAGGGTAATAATGAACTAGTGCGGATCTTCAAACAAGGGGTGGGTGAGGATGTGAAGATCAAGTACAATTTTTCCATGTGACTACACTAGCCTCTGAGATCTAGTGAGCATATTCAACATTTTTTAGATATAAATTCCAATTATTTATAACAGGATGATGTGAAACTATAGAATATTTCCATATATATATATATGCTGTAATATACGATGACCTTTAATTGGTATGATAAGAAGAAGAAAAATATATATTATACAAATTTCTAGAATATAAATAAAAAAATAATGTACAAACAAAATTTGTTTCAATAAATTTCAAATGACGTATAGATACATATACTCGCAGCCGATGACATGAATGAGGGCAATGGAGAGCCTTGCAAATATGCGTTCAACGCTTCCATGTAGTCTACTTAAGGAATATTCGGGTTGAATGGTAAAAATGTATTATGATAAGCGGTGTTCAACATGTTCAGTGCCTTTCTGATATTGAGGTCATCCTGAGTCTCGTTGGGTCGCTCGTCGCCGCCGTAATCCGGCATTAGTCTTGCCAAATTGTCGCGTATGAACTGCTCGCCAACACGATTGAGTCTAGCGACAACGAACTTCACGTAAATATTCCATGAAGTGGCTAGGTTATATCCATTTGGAGGATAAGGATCAATTGAATTGGTATCGAGCTACAAGGGAGGTTTGTTAACGTTAGTAATAATTACCGAATAGATAAATCATAAAAATGAGACAATCTGTCCATGGATCCAACGTACTCTAGGAATATAAACTGTCTCCAACCAGCGAAGACCAGCAGTCATTCTGCCGACTTGAGCTTCAAATATTGCCGTGATGGTAGGGTCTCTGAGGTATTTGAAAACCAAGAAACATGACTTAAGAGCACTTATCTGTCGAGGAACACTGTTTGTTCGCATCCATCGCTCATTGCGGTAGGGGTCATTGCTCATAAACTAGATTTGTCGGTTATCTTGAGTCAGCCGCCGTGTAATGGTTTTTGTGGACGGAAAAGTACACAGGACTACTTTGATTCAACATACAGCTTTCTTGCATTGATTGACATCATTTTCCAAAATGATAAACTCTGCTGCATTGTTTTGGGGCCAGTCGATGTTGTTCGGGTATACACCAAGAGCAAGAATGCTGATGGGCCTATAAAGACCAGCATGATTCAGATCGTAGAATTTCTCCTTCAGGACTCGGCAAGCACCAACTCTGCTGTTGCCCTGATTATTGGATATCGCGAAGGGTTGATGTTCGGCACTATCGGTTACCCAAATCCAGAAATTATTAAACTAATTCGATTTCGATCTGTTAGCATCTTTGACATTCAAACTATAATTTACATTATTATTGTGTAAAATACTTACGGTCTGAATCTCAAGGACATGCTCAGCTATATACAAAAACGCCACGTACCATGAATCATTAGTAAAGGCTTTCTTTGGATGTTGCACGCACGCAAAGTAACATGTCAGCTAAAGTTTGACTTACTGGCGAAGTCACGGTTGCGATTAACGCGCGGGGGAACGGTGTCGGTCAAAGGGTAGGTTTTCATGTAAGGAGCATCATCACAGCCGCGCAGTCTCTCGTATACCGTCATACCACGGCGTTGATTGGGCCAGCTGCTGTAAGTACCAGGGTACCACACTATGTTATTTCTAAAGAGAAGGTCAGCTTTTGTAATATATCCTCGAGAGTAATGAGAAAGTGAACAATACCCGCAAATTCTAGTCAGGCTTCGCCTTTCGAGAGGTCCAGTGGGTGCAGGGGAGACCCAATCGACGACAGCACGTTTGCTTGGGGCTCTGTGCGTGTGCTTCTCAGCAACCATACGGATATGGCGCCAATACTCCTCGTCCGTCAAATTCCCGCCACCAAGTTTGAACTCCTTGACTGCTTGACCAACTTCCTCCAGCAAAGCAGGATCCCAATGATGGTCCTCAAATCGCTTTCTAAGCGAATGATCAGATGGCTCATCATCTCGGCCTCCAAAAGCATCTGCAAAATCGTCTCCAAGCTTGATATCACAAATATTACCATCACCGTCGTCATCTCCACCACCCGGACAGCTGAAGGCGTTTGCAAGGTTGTAGAGAAATCCGTCAGCACGCTTCTCAAGTGAACGTGGCTTAGTATGAGAGTACGGCTGAATTCCCAGCAGTGATGCTTCATTTTCGGCTCCCAAAGTTGTATTATCCCAAATGTATTCGCGCTTTCGCAACTTCTTGTTGGAGCTAAAGGGATAACAGGATGGCCTTGAAATTTGTTTCTTATTGGTACTGAAGAGCTTCAGAACGTTGCCGGAAGAAAAGACATTCTTAAGCCCAGCGGCGCCTGTGCCTTGAATTTCTCCAGAGAATTTTCCCGCAACACCCATCTTGACACCACTGCAACCAGAATCGGACTCGAGGTTGACACTTAGCTCACTTGGGAACCGACCTTCAATAGACAGCGATGCGACGGTGGTGTCTCCGCCGAGATTTCCCACTGTTAACTGGAGTTGAACATAAGGAGCAATATGGAAAGTTAGACTTCCGGCCACGAGTCCGCTAATCTTCTCGTTACCAATTATCCTGAAAAAACCGCCCTTGAAGTCAGGGTCCTGGTTTGGAACTCCGAGTTTATGATTCGGGAAGGAATAGCCGTATTTAGAATTCATGGTTTGTTCCCAGTTCATGGTCCTATGAAATGCTTAATATTTTGTATTTTGTTTAGTATGTTGGTAACTGGTGAGGATGGACCTACGCTGATGTGGTCAAGTCACCAGATAAAGATATTCTCGCCCCAATGACGGGCACAACTTCGAGAATGCTATTTCATTATTAGCAATTTCAAGCTATCTATGCGACGATACCATCCACGGAGACCTACCCTTTGACGTTAAAGGCATCACCAATACTAAAATTTGCTCTAGGTATCAGTATCTAATATCGTAAGTTTGAGGTTATTCAGGATGTAAGCGTACTTGATATTCACGTTCACTAATATCAGAGAATTAAAAGATTAGTTCAAAGGATCCCCGATGCAAAGAGCGTCGAATTCAATGCTTACCATCTTTGGGAAGGCCAAATGTTGTTTGATCAAACTTAAGGCGTCCGGTTAAACTCAGGTCGACTCCCATGGTGACAGAGAGATCGTGGCCGAAGAAAGCATATGATTCCTCGAAATTTACGCCACTCGAAGTGAATTTGCCCTGGAATACTTCATGTTAAAGTCTGGATTAGATATGTTTGAATATGATAGCTTACTTACCACAAAACTAGCTCCTGCCAAGACCCTAGCATTACCTTCGACCTTCATACCTGCAGATGCCTCTGCTTTGACACTTCCACCATTGAAAGTGCAAGTTTTCTCCGCCTTGAATAGCTGTTTATCGACTTTGAAATCCCACTTCTTGTCATCCGTCGTTGGATACTCCCAACTATACCAAAGGATATTCCAGACGCGATCCCAGATATCAGACTTTGGCGAAAAAAATCGGGGGTGGAGGGCACGAGCATCGTGTTCACGCCAATTTTCAGCGGTACGTTTTTCGATAACATTTGTTTCTGGGTGCATGGAAAGCATCGATTCCCATGCCTCATAGAGTTCGTCCACCGTGGGAACGCCTTCCGAACGCTTGGTGATTGGATAGTCTCCCACAAAAGACTGCCAATACTGATATTGAGAAGCATAGTCCTTTATTATAGCGGAAAAGTTAGTGAACGGTTATAAGATACAATTCTCCAGCAACAAAGAGAGCTAGATGACTTACGATTCGAACTGAGACGTCACTTGCAGATCTCTTACGTCTAATAACATTAATCAATATCAACTATATGGTGGTTATCGTAGAGGTAATCTGAATGAACTTACAAGTGAAAGTTATAGTCAAAAGCAAACTCATAAACCTCAGAAGTGATATCTCTTCGAAGGAGGTGACCTGGTAGAGTCTGATCCTCGGCTCTCTTGAGATGTATAGCCCTAACATAACGATCTCCTGTACACTATTCGCATATTAGCTAAGTAGCTTCTTTTAAAATGTGGGAATATGACAAGACTTACGTGAGACGGCATCTTGATAAAGGTTCCTTCTACACCTCCGTCAAGGTGGAAGATTTGGTTACAGTTTTCAGGATCTCCTCGGCAAACTGCCTTGGCCTTGTGGATGCCATTGTCGCCTTTACGAGATTTGGGGCAGTCAAAAAGCTCCATATGCGATCCATCTCGCTTGGAAAATGAGCCGACATCGTCCGCCGGTCCTGTGTAGCCACACACAGGGTTAGTCTCAAGAATAACTACATTGGTTTTTGGTTTTGGAAATGATTGCAAAACATCAATGGAATAGCTCTGATCATCTAACAACACTTACCAACGATGATGACCATAGCAAATGGTCCTTTATTCGGTTCGGGTACAGAGTTGTCATGGAGGACCAACCCATATGCCTGGATATCTGTGGTTAGTG
This sequence comes from Arthrobotrys entomopaga, assembly GCA_012184315.1. Lineage (NCBI taxonomy): Eukaryota > Fungi > Ascomycota > Orbiliomycetes > Orbiliales > Orbiliaceae > Arthrobotrys > Arthrobotrys entomopaga. Next base: position 47,112 of record LDDX01000276.1, on the reverse strand, counting down.
TCGCGACACTGATTATAATTTTTGATTCATGAAAGGGATAAAAGGGTAGTTACCGGGCTGTAGTCATCAGGGGGAAGAGTCGGAAATACTCTCTCCAGCGGGACAGGAAGAAAGTCGGAGTAACCCTTAGGAGCATTGCAGCATAGCGCACGATTTCTGCCCCATCTACACTGATGTTTTGCATCACCTCTTGAAGACGTGCGCATCTGAATCTGGTCTAATTTGCAGACTGGCTCTACGCAATCGGCGCCGTGTCCGGACCAGTTACAATCTTTTATGCCCTTTTCAAATTTTATTTATATTAGCAGTCTAGACTAAGCATAGCCTCGAGGGCTAGTCGAATGTCGTTTTCCAAGCGATCATGCCGCAACTTACAGATTTCTTGGTGCAGCAAAAAGGCTTCGACACACCCTTCTTGCAACTATTGAATTCTTTTGCGCCATCGACAAGTACTGTTTTATCACCCATACCACTACAGTCTTTAGCACCGCAAGCGCCGTAGTCGCATGATTCTAAAATCTTAGTGTTTTCCACTTCACAGCAGAATGCTCGCAATCCCCTAGAAACAAGGCCCATATGTTAATAACTGTATGCAAACCGACAGCTATCTTTAGCTTTCTCATATCATTCTAGGTTCACAGCCACGTGTTTCCTTTTGAGGAACCCACCCACATAGCAACGATACTGCTATAGAAAGGGTTTGGTAAGGAATGAAACCAAGAAGGAACGACTTACTTGAGACAGGCATGTTTGTTATCTCCCTGATTGTCGTTGACCATGAAGACTTCGCCATCGTGGCATCTGCCGTTACAATGGCCTTCATCGCCTCGCCAGGCGCACTTGTACTTTTGTGGATGACTCGCAAATGGACAGCATAAGCTTCTTTGTTTGTTTTTGCCGCATCTTTTCGAGCTATAGTCGGCTTTGGGATCATGAAGTCTATCGTTATGGGCATTATAGATCTTGTCCGTAATCGAGAGGTAACCAGCTGCACATGCAGTTCCGCAGATACCGGTAACGTAGCAGTCCTTGGGTAGAAGGTCTGATTCAGGGACAGATTGGAATGGGTTTGTGATGAGCGCAGTTTGTCCAGTAACGGCCTTCATAGCGTTCCATTTCGTATCATCTTGGTCAACAGCCCATATAAGTAGACCACTGAAATCAAGAAGTTAGTGGCGTGTTCTACTATATTAGCCAGTATTGTTGAGTATTGGTCGACTTACCCTAAGCCTCTTTGATTTCCGAATTTGACTTTCGCTTCGTACGTAGCCTTGTCATCATAGCTGATCCAGTTACCACTGCCCCAGGTAAGGTAGTTCACTTGAGCAGCTTTGTCCAGCTTTGGCTTAGCCCCGCCGGCTGGTTCAAAAAAGAAATCGACGTTAGTCTTCTACTCTAAATTGGTTTTTTTTGTATTGAAGTCTGCATGCATCTGATTAGTACTTACACACATCAATCAGAGATTGTATTTCTTTGTAAGATAAGATTCCGGCGGTATCAGTACATGGGCCTGCGTCAGCAGGTCCTTCAAAGGCACATCCAGGATCGGAGCAGCTCGGATTCTTTAACTTGAAACTTCGGCCGTAAAAGCCGAAGCCCAAATGAATTTTATCGGAAGGAACTTTAGTTCTCCAGAAGAGGTCGAGCGCCACTAGAAACATGGAATTAGAGTCTGGAAAGTGCCAAGACCTTTTGAAAACCCTTACAGTCAATTTCAGTAATATTCGTATGTCCTAGCACGTGTGCACCAATTGGGTTGTTGCCATCCCATATACCATGCAGATCGTAGCTCATAACGTTGATGAAGTCAACCTAGAGTTTATGGGCATTAGGACAGGGGTAAAATCACTTGACCGATGGCTTCAGTGGGAAGGGAACTTCATACATGAGGGTGGATATTCTCTAAGTCGAACCATCTAAGATACCAGAAAGAAGTTGGTGCGGTGAAACTAAGGCCGAACTATTTAAGCCGCATCAGTATAGATTTTTGGCGCGGATAATGGATCTCTTAAGCTAACTTTCTTAGGATGAGCTTTGAAAGCATCATTTGTCTCTTTCATAAGAGAAACATAATCTAAAGGATATCAAAATTGTGTGAATTAGAAATCGCATGCTCGCGATGAGAATAAGAAGTATGATTGAAGATCACATACTCTCAACATCGGCTTTGTGACCGCCACGATCAGGAGCACCTGGGTATTCCCTAGATTATAAATATTTTAGCTCGATTACACTTGATTTGTCGGAGACAAAGATCAAAGGTCAACGTACCAGTCTAGATCGCAACCATCAAAACCATATTGAATCATAAACTTAATCATGTTATTGATGAACTTGCTTCGTTTTGACTGTGATGATGCCAGGTCGGAGAATACTGGCTGCCAGATTGTGCCATTCTATCCAATTAAATAATTGTCAATGATAGCTCACTCAAGCGCTCTCTGGGTCTCCCTCCATAGATATTCAACCTGTGATTTTCACAACTTACATCGTTGAACGACCATCCCCCAACACTGATCCAAACCTTTAGGCCGGGATATGTGCTTTTCAGGGCAGTTGTACGAGAAAAGAGATTTGCATCAGTATCCGGCATTGGAACAACATCTAGAAAAACGGGTTAGTTTAGCAATCCTATTTGCAGGAGCTGAAATTAAATCTCCAAATATCAAATGCATACCATAGGTATTGGGTGTGACGAAAGCGAAGGCAAAGTTCAGATGGGTCAATCCCGACGCTGGGACTTCTTCTGGCTGCATTCTGCTACACCTCTTTGAAGTCGCTTGCCAGGATTCGTAGTATCCTATGACCTTCTTCCTTATATTTCCACCACTGGAAGGGCGATTGACACTTCCGCAGTTACTTTGGCATTTGTCACCGCAGAAATCAGAGGTAGTACCGCAGAAACCGAACTGACCTGTATGGTTTTAACAGTAGTTAGATATACCATAGCTTAAAAAGGAGCATGCAGATTGTATAGTCCTGGCCACCGTAGATTCAAGACTACTTAAGTAGATACTACTTACTACAACACACGTTCAATGGGCACGTTTTGCCTGCTGGTTCAGCATACTCCCCGCACTCAGCTTTAGCGTCGCAATTTGAGCTACAGCCTTCACCGCAGCTCAACGGACCATATCCACCCCATCCACTACAATTAGTAGAGTCAGCTTTCTGATAGTCTCAAATTTATAGAGTTTATCCTTCGATGGTGTATTCTTGATATTCCACTTACGAAGGACCACAACATGCTCCGTTAGCGCAAGGTCTGTCTTTGCCGCAGCTGTAGTCTTGACGCTTGTTTAGACCCGCGTGTACTTTAGCATTCGCTGGATTTTCTGATATAGCATTGAAGTGGTCAGTATCGGTTATTTCGTAGCGTTTGGCGTGATGTCGATATCGGTGATGATACTGATGAGGGCCAGTTACAAGGCCATCAACTACTCCGGATAGCGCTACGATAACCGCTAAACTTCGTAGAAGCAGAGATCTCATGATTGATACAAGCTACTATGGCATCCAAATGCCATGTAAACCGCCAAAAGAATCTCTACACTTCGAATTTACAGAAAATACAAGAAAATATGCATAAAGGACAGAGGAGTTAAAAGAAAGAATGTTTCGGCATTATCAGAAATCAAGATATGCTTAATTATTCCTACAGATATTTAGTTTTCTTCCCGACAGGGTTGTGTAACGAATGAGGAGGATACTAATGATATCCCAAAATATTGCGGCTGTTAATTCTTGATCGCGAGCTCACCTAAGGCTGATGGTCCGATCGAGTCTTGCAGATTGAGAAGTCCAAAATACCTAGATACCAGTAAAAGTGTCACTTGCCAAATCAAGAACATACCGCCGCATATCCAATTTCCGCCGAAAGAACATGATGCTTCCTGCCAGGGTTTCGCCCATGGCTAGCCATGTCGCTCTCGGGTACCCGCCTTGGCGCTTAACGATAAGTTTCCTTTTTTGGCGGCCTGTCACTCCGTTGCAAAGTCTGACCATTGTCATGATCATCCAATTTTCACATCCCATATCGATATGCTAGAAATGATTTGCGGTAAATTAACATATAAGGGTTTAGTTTACGAGAAAATGCGATAAAAGTTTAACGAACCTGACATTTCTAGGACGGTCGGGCGTTGAATTTTATGATCTCCGAAACCTCGCTCAGTATACATGTACACTGTTTCATTCGACTTGCAATTTACAAATATCCAAATAACGGACTCTTTTGATTGTGAAAATATAAAGTTCAAATCGAAAATTACATGCGCATAGACTTCTATGGCATTGGCGTATAATTCGAGCTTGCTGCTGCCTTGAACAAATTTTCGTGGTGTCTGGGCGGGGGTGCGTGCAAGATACTTTACAAAGTTACACAATTTAAGAAAATTGCGGAAGCAATCGAATACGCTAATCCATTGAAAGAATATCCACGCGAATCAATTATATAGTCTCGGGTCGATTATACGACTCTGATCCCGTTAAAATTCGTCATGATGCAGACTTTTCCTGGAGGAACCCTTGCAGGACTTCCAAGGATTGCGCTTCAAGGCGCCTTGCGGGTGTCCCTGAGTCGCGTGTCGGAACTGGAATCAACTACCGATTCTCACATGAACGTAGCAGCGGACTGTAAGATTTGTCCGGGATGAGGCTCGTATGCGCAACCCTGAAACACTGTCGTATTTCATTTTAAATGATATACCATGCTATCGCAAGGGTATAACTAGATTCCGGCAGTTTAAACGAAGCCCGAACCAGGTAAGCCTCGGTGCCGAAACCAATCGTGTCTAATTACCACAAAGTACGATGCCAATTCTAGCGCAAGGGGTTCATATTCCATGACATGATGGGTGATCTATTCTTCCTGCGTCAGTTTTCTGATTCATTATTAATGGTAATTCAGTCCAGCATGCAGCTTCCATCTCTGGATAGACTGGGGGACGCAACACCTGCACAACGTTGCAATTGAGACTAGTCCTTCGGGCGGCTACATCTCGCAGGTATGTTAATTTGAGCCTCGGCAGGAAAATGTTTCCTTTTTTTCCTTACCAGGCAGAGTCCTCCATACAGTTATGGCAAAAGTAATATCCCATGAAGAATTTAAAATTTCCAGAAGGCCGTCCATACCGATACCCGGTCCAAACTTTCGAGGTTGCTCCAGTTGGCATGGGTCCTACACTGCTATCGCAAGGGTAAATTTCTCAACTTCTTCTACCTGTAAGACTATTCCGATGGATACAGGAAGGGTTTTCTGTCAACTTGTGAGCTCTTCTAACCGTATCAATCTTTCTGCTTTCAAAAAACGCCTAAGCACACCATTTCTGGAACTTAATCCTGTCAGCGCGCAATAGCGATCTCACAAAGAGAGAGCAAGTTGCCCCATTGGATCTGCAGCCCAAAATCGGCGCACTTTTGTGGAAGCGGTTTGTTCGAAATTTCTACATTCCTTACATACAGATACACAATTCCAACATATCGTTGGTCCGCATTTCGACTAAGTCAATGATATAGCTATCTCCATGATATGTTGATTCTTCAGTATCGTCGATCTTTAATAACTAATTACTCACTACTATCGTCGGGCTTCTAAAGTCGCAGACATGAGATCAGCAACCCTTCTGGGGCTTCTTTGCGCCACCAAAGCCGCATTGACACAAGTCACCTTGTATTCAGATGACTTCACAGAAAAAGGCGCCAGCAGCGCATGCAATAACGCAATTCTTGCAGCGATATCTTCTTGTCCGGATGAACTTGCCACCGAGCCCAACTCGCAAACTTTCGACGAATCCGTCTTGCAATCTCTCTGTTCGACAGATTGCAGCAACAGCTTGAGCGCCTATGTCAACAACGTAAAATCGGCCTGTGGAGACTGGGTTTATATTGACGAGTCTACGAATCTTGCTTATTCCGCTGTATCGCTAGCCAATTACTATGTCTACGGACGAACGTTGAATTGTCTAAAGGATTCGTACGTTATCGCCTCATCACACACATGCACACCATATCAAAATATCTGCAATCGCCAAAATCGTATAAGAAATAAATCGGGTGCTGATAATTCATTTCCGTTAATAGGAAGGGGGCTTGGTGCGCCGAATCTACCAGTGAAGCTACACCAGCTCCAACTGGAGTTATCGGAATGTGTACCGAATGTACGTTGTGGCTTCACGGTAAATAGAACAGTAGCCGCGGTTAACGGTTGGCTAATACTCGGTTCGTGGGCCAGGTCTCTTGAAGAATCAGCAAGCAGTTCTCAATTCCGGATTCGGCTATGAGGATTCCTTGGACGAAGACTTCTCCGCCGTCAAGTCCAGTTGCTCAGTCACTGGATATCCAATCTTAAAACCAACGCCGATAATACTCAATAGCACAACTGCGGACCCTGTCGTCACTCCAACATGTCTAGGAACCACGATACCGATCCCTTCTGGCGCAAATTGCACTGATATATCTTCAGCAAATCGCATTAGCACTCTTAATCTACTGCAAGCGAATAACCTTGGGGAGGGCTGTGGCGATTTCCCTACCTCTGGTAGCTTATGCCTACCTGATATAGGACGGTGCGATGTTTATCGAGTCAAAGCCAATGATACCTGTAACAGTGTGGCATACGGCTTGAACCGGAATATTACCGCGGTTATGCTCCAAAGCTGGAATCCTGGTATTGATCACTGGTGTCGTAACTTCGATGGTGGCTATTTCGTTGGTCAAGATATTTGTGTGAGGTAAGTCTTTTAATCCTAGGATATCTTCCTCCTGCAAATTTTATATGTGGGCGACCAATGATATGGTGACTGACGCAATTGATGCATAGCAATCCATATGGCACATTTACGATTCCACATGTAACCGATCCGGCACCTTTGCAAATATCTACCGCTTCTACTGTCGCGTAAGCAGTTTACCCTCCCAACATAGCTTGGTGCCTTGTTTATATTCGACGTGAATTAACTCTCATCTTTTTCAAGGCCTATTCCCACAAGCTTAGCACCAGAAGTCAACACACGGTGCGGAAGATACTACTTGGTTGCCCCCGGAGACAACTGTAATCTTGTTATTCAGAGGAACGGTATTTCAATGCAGGACTTCATTTTCTTGAACCCAATGATAAACAGCAACTGCACAAATTTATGGAAAGATTACAACTACTGTATACTACCAGTCGGAACGAGTGAGTATTCAAGCTAAGCTTGCAGAGTGTAAGATACTTACAATCTATATATATTAGTCACAACGTATAGCGGACATCCATTGAGCATCGAAACGAATACCGCTCAGGCGACGACATTCGACTGGAATGCACTAGCCACGACTACTGAGGGCCCAGTAGCGACTCACACTTCAATGCCCCTGGCTAATGGAACTCGTCTTGACTGCGCATACTACTTTGGCAGTAGCGAATACTCAAAGAGCTGTGCGGATGCAGCGGCCCAGTACGGAGCCAAGCAAGAGGATATTGAACAGTGGAATCAAGGATTGACACCCGGTGAAAACTGTGCTTTCGCCATTGGTTATCAGTATTGCGTGTCGGTTGGAGATCTAGGTATAGTCACTCATTTTTTGAACCGTCGATTTCCAAACTTGTGATCACACAAATTCTGATTCTCCATGGCTTGATTTAGTACCACCCGAGACAGAGGAAGAAGGTCCCGTCCCACCACCGGGCCCCGTTCAGGACGGTGTTATTTCCCCATGTTACGTGTGGACTGAAAATGGTGAGTTCACACGAAATGCCATATACTCCAAAGTTTAAGTTTGTTCTAACATTACAACATCAGTTGGGGATACCTGCATCGATTTCCTAAACAAGGAGGGTGTATCTTTAACCCACTTCAAGAAATGGAACCCAGCAGTCGGTTCCGATTGTCAAAATCTCTGGGCGAACACTTGGTATTGTGTTTGGGGTCCAGACTACGATGGTATGGACGGCTGGTCAGGGGTTAATACCACCACATCGATGCCATCGCCACCTACATCAACCACTTCTGGATCAACAAACACAGCTGCGAATCCTCCTGCTCCGACAAGAGATGGAACCGCACCTAATTGCAACAAATGGGCTCTAGCGAGTATGCAGTAATCCAATTGGAGCGTTTCCTACAGCTTTTGATGCTAACAAAACTTGATATATTTGTAGACATTTCATGCGCCGATATCCTTTCGCAGAATGGCATCACAATAGCCCAGTTTTACGCATGGAATCCTACGGTGAACGCGGACTGTTCAGGCATGTGGAGTGGCAATTATGCGTATTGCGTAGGTGTCTCCGGAGCATCTTCCGGGGTCACTACGACGACACCAAAAGTCACAACCACGAGCTCCGCCGCTATTCCTGGCCCTACCAGAGAAGGAACAATCTCCCCTTGTAACAAGTGGCGACTCGCCGGTAAGTATATCATTATAATCTCTTCTTCCAAACTTTCATCCTCCTTCGATAACGAAAGTCTTCGTATTACATACACATCACTAACTTGTCTCTCTTGATATAAAAAGATACGAGTTGTGCCAATATTCTCTCACAAGAGGGCATCACCATCGCTCAATTATACGCATGGAATCCTACCGTCAACGCAGATTGTAGTGGAATGTGGGGAGGGTACGCTTATTGTGTCAGCGCTGCTGGCGGGACCCTACCTCCCAAGATAACTACGACAAGCTCAGGACCAGCTACACCTAGCCCAACCCGTGATGGTACCGCTAAAAATTGCAGTAGATGGAGACTCGCTGGTAAGTAAATTCTCATTTCCATTAACTAGACGTAAGAAGTAGGAAATATGTAATTTAGTTGATGCTAACTTTTGTGGTTTTTCTTCTTACCGCAGATATATCTTGCGGTGATATTCTCAAGGAAGCCGGGATTACCTTGGCTCAATTCTACGCATGGAATCCCACTGTTGGTTCAGACTGCTCCGGGATGTGGGGGCAGTATTATTACTGTACTCGAGCATAATAGAAGGACGATAGCGTGTGAGGTTCTAAATCGGATATATATATATATGTCTGGATTCGTATCTAAGATATATATAGCTAAATAATATTAATTTAGTTTAACATATTTGTATGGGAAATGTGTAGTTCGACTCTCCTACAACCCCATTGAAGTATATAAATTGCAAATTTCAATTCATTTCTTCCAAATTTATCCCGGTAATTGTTGGATCAAAGCCTTGTCTTGTAAACCTGTCGCGACGCAGAAACCACACAAGCGTCAATCTCTACTTCTGCTCCTCCTTCTTGATCTCATGCCCAGGCCTAGGCTCCTTCCACACTACGCTTTCAATCCACTTGACCGAATAAAAGCAGCCAGCCAAAAGAAGCCAGCTTGCCGCTATATAACGCCCTCACCGTTAGCACATACGACTTCCACCAGGAAAAATATATGGAGACACGTACAAGCAAAAGTAAACGTAAGTATAAGCGTCCAGAATAGAATAATCACTATATATCCACATCGGGCGCGCGTGTTAGCATCATCAAATATCACAAGTTAAGCGAGACCGCCGCGATGAGATGTGATGACATCATACGTACCAGCAACTCCGGCCCAGAACAAACTGAAGCAAAGTGCAACCGATACGGAAAATAAAACCGCACAGGTCGTAAAGCCGACGAAGAGGAGGAGCGGTATCAAAGCGAAGAGGAGCTGGAGTACGAGGTATGACGACAGAACGGGTCGTTGGTGGCCGAATTTGAGAGTATTATTGTAGGCATTTTGACGGGCTTCCGGAGACGCGAGCCGGTCGAGGCACGAATAGAAGACAGAGACGGTCTTTTGGGTGTCTAGGAGACCACCCTTTGGTGGCGGTGATTCGCCACAGTCTGGCATGGTAGTACGTTGATGGTAGTAGACTATGAGATTGGTTGGGCTGTGAGGTTGATTGATGATGTTAAATGGAGCAGGCGGTCTCACAACTCATGTTTATTTTGGCTTCGGGAGAGCTGTTTAAATTCGAGGTAGCCTCGTACCCAGACGGCTATTTTACTACATTCGTGATAGGGTATGTATTTTTCGGTGGAATGTTGACATGTCAGTCCAACGGCAGGCATACCAAAGCGTATATCATTCCAGCTATTTAATTAATAGTTATTCAGAATTCAGAGCCTACTAGCAAGAAAAACCCCAACCAAAGCCTCTATCCCAATAACAATATGCTAGCCGTCTTCAGATTACATTCGTGATGCGCTGTCAAGATGTTATTCGTGCTAATATTGATTAATTCCTTCGCCGAGTCCAAGATTTGGACACCGCAACCAGTCGAACATGCATTTATAGATACAGGCCTTCCGGTTCACCCTCCGTCTTTGTTTTCATTACTCTCTCCCTAGCACTCCTGAAATCTGCCATTTGCACCCTCATACGGCGTTCTCTTAGAGCCAGGAGACCGGCTTCTGTACATATAGCTTTGATATCGGCTCCGGACAGATCATCCTTCTGAGAGATAAACTCATCGAGGTCTACATCCTCGCCCAGCGACATTTTGGAGGTATGCAGTGTGAAGATTTTGCGTTTCGTGTTTTCTGATCCAGTAGTGTTAGCAGCCTCTGAAAATAGATTATAGAATATGTTCGTGATGTATCACTTACGATCTGGGTTTTCAAACAAAATTTTTCGGTCTATTCGCCCCGGTCTGATCAAGGCGGGGTCTAGGGTATCGATTTTATTGGTGGCCATGATAACCTTGACATCACCGCGATCGTCAAAACCATCAAGCTGATTCAATAACTCCAACATGGTTCGTTGGATTTCTCTTTCACCACCGCTCGTGCTCTCGTAACGTTTTGTACCGATAGCGTCGATTTCATCGATAAACACAATGCTAGGTGCGTGTTCAGCTGCCACCTGGAAAATCTGTCGCACTAATCGGGGTCCGTCTCCGAGGTACTTTTGGATAAGTTCCGATCCAACTATACGTAAGAATGTAGCAGATGTCTGATTGGCAACCGCTTTTGCCAATAGCGTTTTTCCTGTGCCGGGACTACCGTACAGGATGACACCTTTTGGCGGTTTGATACCCATTTCTTCGTATAACTCAGGATGCAGGAGAGGGATTTCGACGGCTTCACGGACTTCTTGGATTTGTTGTTCCAGACCACCAATGTCGGCATAGGATTCGGTAGGGGCTTTTTCGAGCTTCATAACGGAGATGAGAGGATCTGAGGCTTCGGTGAGGACACCAACGATGCTGACGGATTTGTGATGGAGGAGGACGGTAGCGTTAGGTTCAAGGAGATCTTTGTCGACGAAAGACATGATTGAAACGTAGTATCTATAATAGAATCCGTATTAGACAGCGCCTCCACCTTTAATAGCTAGAAAACATACTCTGGACCGGTTGCACTAGACACAATGGCATGATCATCATCAATCATTTCTTCGAGGTTACCAACACCCATAGGGCTGCCGCGCATGTCATCTACGCGCATTCGTTCTTCGGCGGCACGGTCGTCGGTAGTACCGGTGGGTTTCAAGGCCTCCTGGTTCTGAACAAACTCTTCTTCGAGAAGCAAATGATCCTTGATACGTTCCATTCGAAGCATCTTTAACTTGCAGCGAGCATTCGGATAGACGGTCGGTAACTTGGAGGTGGCATCGGGACCTTGGCTTCGTTTCTTTCTACGGCCGGGACGTGGTGGAGGTGGTGGTGGCTCGTACTTTGGCTTGTCTTTCTGTGGAACCATTTAGATCAGCACCAGGATGATGTTGAGCATCAAAGACTGATAATATACCTTTCCGTCTTTGCCATCCTTATCGCCCGGAGGGCCTTGGCCACCGAGGCCTGACTGTTGGTTACCCTATAATTCCTTATATTAGCTATCGCCATCCCTAGCTCCTCTCGATGTAGCGTGTGACCCGTACCATAACGCGTGTATTTCAACCAGCCTACGCGAGATATCGGATCTAATTTGATGTAAAAGTATTCTGGAGTTATGAATGCCTCTTCGAAGCTGTCTAATCGTGCCTCCGATTGGGATGAGGTGATGGCGATGTGGTTGGTGGTAGTGAGGGTTGGGAAGGCGGGCGTTGGACTTGAAGCTTGCGTAGGGCTTCTTGGTCAGCACGCAAATCATGTGACCTGACAGAATACCACATAGCAACACATATTCAACGTCCTCCCCAACACAAGGAGCTGCAGCTGCTGATCGGGTCAATCGCGCGCCGAGCGCAGCAGCAGCAACGTTCGAAATGTCACACAAAAGCCACAACGCCAAAGTTCGAATTTATCGATATTATTGTTGAGACTCAGTCTCGTAACCAGACTTGTGTTGCCGAGTTGAGACTCAATATTAATAGATGAGATATAGCTGGACTATAAATAAGTATTGCAGAAGAGAAATTTTTTCTTTCTCTTCCATCATCTTTCTCTCCTTTCCTTCTCATCATTTGCCCATCATGGATTACGACCACGCTCACGCTCACGACGACATCAGTACAACAATGGAACACGCACTCTCTAATAATACCAAGAGATCCACTCTCCCTCCGCCTCCTCCTCTTACTTTGAGTCTAGATAGAGATAGCGATGGACCCCGTGGGATTCCCAAACAGGTCTTCCAGAAGGGTAACTGGCCCGGGACCTTGCACGACTACGATGCCGACCTACCTCCCTTGTCCGAAAGTTCATCCTCGTCCTCAAGCTCTCAAATTAAGGAACAACCTCTTTCCCCAAGACCTCAACTTACTAAAAAAGCTCTTGCATCTCTTCCTCTTATCGGCCCCGCAAGGTATTTCTCGAAGATCTCTTACTCTAAGTTGTCTTCCTCAAAAAGGTCATCCTCCAAGAGTTCGTCTTCCAAACGTTCATCATCTAAGCGTTCTAGACGTTCTGCTACCAAGTCATCTAAGCGCTCTGCTACCAAACCATCTTCTTCTTCAAAGTCCCGTCCTTCAGGAAACTTACTTCAGAACTCTGACATTGATTTGACATATCCTTTGAAAGTTGGGCCCGACACACCCATTTTTCAAAAGATGCGTTCTATGACGGGGGCTGTCTTGGAACAAACGATTCAAACGACCATCAGTGGCCCTTCAAGTCCATATATCGAAGCTTCACTATCTCCAATTTTGCCTACATACGACACCCAGCTACGAGTTTACGACATGGAAAAAAGCCTAGAGCATGTATATCGAAATCATCCGGATTATGGTGCTCCTCCTCCAGGATTTGATTGGGATTGGAGCCGGTGTATAAGAGACATGGATGCACATTATGAAATGCACAGAACCGCGCCGCAGCCAGCGAATTTTCGGAATAACCCCGGAACCGGTGAGCACAGAAAACAATTCGATCCCGTCGATCCACTTTTCTTTCTCGAAATAGACTTATTAACGATGTCCGATACAGAACTCAGTGAATCTTGGTCCCGAGCCCAAGAAGCTTTGACTGAACGTAAAAAGAATCTAAAACGAAACTTCGATATGATGTCAAGCGGCAAATCGGATGGAGTTAAAATCGGTACCTCTCAGTCGGCGTCGAAAAGGCAATATAAAGGGAAGCAGCCAGCTCAAGATCCTTATCCCGAAGAGAATTCCGACATCAGCGACGTATTTCTTTCCCCCCCAGATGGTATCCCTCCTCTGAGGCTTCCTTCGCCCGAGTTTGACTCGAACGCGATTACTCTCAAAACACCCAAACCAAAGGGCCGTATCTATAACAAACCCACTCCTCCATCTCTTCGCATTCAAGCTAAACCATCGACTCAATTCCAGTCTCACCAGCCAGAGATTGTACACATCTCGTGCAATGATGAGGATGCCGCACCACTTCAGAGACTAAGACTAGTCAGGTACGTTGATAAAGGTACGAATACTACGGAAGAACTCAACAAAGGGAAAAATGCCTCTACGGGGTTGAACAACGAAAAGAAACCCGCGAATGAGCCAAACAACAATCATTGCCGCCCTTTCATCTTTATTCATCATGTCAAGCAGACAACCGTCACAGGCGTCCACCACACGACCAAGTATTTCACCTCCTTGCCCCGCCTGAAGCAGAGAATCATCACCATGATGATTAACGCTTCGAAAGGTCTCAAAGTCAAGGGTCGTATGCAGATAGTCAATTCAATTGATCCCCAAAAGTCCGGCTGGCAGAGGGAGATTTACTTCACAGAGCCACTCGGCAAGATGAATACATCGAAATTCTCCAATGACGACTGGCAAGCTCTCGATGTAGATCCGACGACTCTACCTGAAGAGATACAAACAGGAGGAACCATCCGAATCGGCCTCTTTAATGACTACGTACTCGGATACCCGGGCAAGGAAACCAAGGAGGTCGACCAACTTTGCCCCGACGATACTCAAGACGGGGACGCCGAAATCTGGCAATCATGGATCGAGATGAAGGAGGTCGAGTTCTAATTTTCTTTTTTGTGTTTTATTATCTTGGTGGTTTTTTTTATCTTTTCTTGGTAGGGCTGTACCTTCGCAGTCGGAACTTTACAGAAACGGCAAGACCTATGCTGCACGCCAGAACGGCGACCAATTATTGAACGTGGTGTTGAAAAATAGCAATGTGTCTAAGACAGGAGTTATGGGTGGATGAATAGCCTAATGATACTTTTATCGGCGGAAGCATGGCAAGAGTTTACTCTTTGTTCTTTCTTTTCTTTCTTGGCTGTGTGCCTTTCCTGTCTGCAGTTCTGTACGTAAAGTGGGGTCTTTGATGGTTACTCGTGGCTTTTCTTTTCGGTTAGATAATTACCCTTTAGTTTCGGAAGGAAATCCAAATTCAAATATTATTCGGGTGGACCATCTTAATCGAGTTTTCCCATATACACACCATTGTATCGACGGCTGCAGTGTTTGTATTTATGAGAGATGTGAGCTTGCTAGACTGGAAACTTCAAAGTCGGGCTCTGGAAATAGCATGTCTGACTGATGCTTAAAAATATCTTCAAGACATCAACAATGTGGTTACCAGACAACCAAGATGGTGAATTACATGGAACATTCTTAAGTCGGTATGTCTTTGATGCTAGCTTCATCTACTGTCTTTTTATCCTCATATCGATGCCTGTCCTTTTCGTTGTACTGTACGTTGTACGTAAACCCACCCGGAATGCAATGATAGTGCAGCTCCCAGGTAAGGCAACATCCGACAAGGCGGTGAGCAAATATAGCTATAATTATAGTAATATCTGCACGCCTTACGGCATACATACTCCCTGTCGCACTCGGGGTTCTTTCTGTATCTCAGAATTTTTCATGTCAGCTTTATAGCTCGCATCGACGAGGAACTTTCGAGACAAAATAATAATACTTTGAATTAACTTGACATCCGGAGTATGCTTTGTGCATGTGGGGAGATGACATTCTGGTATAGTATCCAAATTCAGCCCCCCAATATATTAATATGACACTACTTCGTTGTACTACTATACGCTTTTTATTATAGAATAATACAAACTTAAGTATTTTTGTTAAAACCTGTTTATACTATAATATTGGAAATGGGATAGAATACTACCACATTGTGTTAGAATTTAATCGAACGATTATCAGAGTCGCCGTTCTAGGCCAGTTCCAGACACCGACCCTAACAGTCTAGGTGCAATGACTTTCCAAGATTGCAAGACACTCTAAAACACAATGTAGAAACAGAACGGATTCGATAAGCAGGTCTCAAATCGTGCTCTATAATTGATCACAGAGTTCAAGCCTCCTCCCAAGACAAGGGAACTGGTCATACTAAAACCCTGACGTAAGCAGATCTCGATGACGAATGTGAAATGGAACTTCAACTCTCCAAAGCGAACAAATCCGCAATTACAGTTGTTGTGAATGCCAAAAAATCGAGACTTATTCTCATAAAATCTCCAAAAATGACGAAACTCACATTCCAGTTTCGTATGTTCCCGCATGCCAACTGCATAGGCCATTCCGTCTCCGATCCATCCCAAAATGTCTAACCTCCCCAGATCCATATCTCACTTTCCACAAAATTCGTCGATCAACGCAGAATACAAAGACGGGAATTCAAAAGACGGCTAGAATACCCGAACAACAACTTCAGTACTGATCGAAACCGTATGAACGGTGGAGTCATCATCATCAAGTCGGATGTATTCCTGTGATATTAGACCTATGCTATATCCCCTTAGTACCCACTTCATGCACTGGAATGACCGAACCCCGAGAATTAGTGGCGTTGTTGGATGATTCTTAAATTCGGAATCTCGACGCGGGGTTTTTAAAGTGACCCGTACTTTTGGGACCTACCAAGCGACATATTTGCACTAGCCAACTTGAACCCGAACCCGCCGGTTGATGGCCAGATGGCCATGGTGGGGTCTTGTCGTTTTGTGTGTTCAAACGAACGAATGCATGGCGCTTTAAGTGAGTACCTGCATTGGAGTGTCGATCCGGATACCGTTCTAGGACCCCGCCCATTCACTCACTCACTCACTCACTCATCACTCGATATCCACAGCAATAAGACTTGGGCCTGGGATTCCGATCCAACTAGGTCCAGACTGAGCCAAGTCGCCACTATGTTGGGGAATTCACTGATGCAGGCGTTGGAGTTCGATCGAGGCGTGGGGTATATAAAGACAGGGGTCGTCCGTCCCTTGCTTCGGGATCATTCCCAGATATTCAAAATTCCAAGCAAGGTAGCTTAGATTCGATATCGCGATCGATAGATCATCACTTGTGTAATTCTTACGAACTGAATTACATCAGACCTTTATCATCCCGTCACTCGTATCAAACTCTTTCAAAATATATCTATTTAATCCGGCTATAGCACGCTCCTATAGCGCAAAATATTTTGTTCTATGATTGTTATCCCTAAAACATTCTTGGACTCCGTTGAACCTGCAGAATTTTCTATATCTATCCCCGGATCTTTCGACAGACCTGATTCCCTCTTGGAAATGGCACACCACGAAGTTTCCTGCACTGACTCAGTTCCAGAATGTAAGCAGAAACCCCCAAACTTTCCCGAGATGTTTTGAAAAACATCGGTAACTAATATTTTGACTTGTGATATAGCTCCAATCACCACCATCACAATAATAAACCCTACTCCGCACTCCCTCGAAGCAATCAAAAACAACCAAGCATGGGTCTCACTTCAAGATCCCATCTCCCCAAACTCAGACGGTGTCCTAATCCTCGACTCCCACAATAGCGGCAAAGCAGCCTACATCCTAAGCGAAACCGGCGACGTAATTGAAGTCGCAGGCGGAAGAGGCGATCCGATGGTCAAACTCTGTCCAGAAGTCGGTGGGGGTGATGTCGCTTATCTACAAGGTGTTATGAAAGAGCCGGGGCATTTCGTGTACACCCTCCCCGGACTCGTCCATGTTGACGATCATGGACATGATTACTAGATGTAGTATTACGTATTGGCTTTTTACAAACTTGGTTATACTCTCATTTGTTCTTGAGCAAGCGTGGTGGTCTATTTGTTTAAACGTTTGTTGGGTTAGCTGGCTGGTTGGCTAGCTCGGTGTCATTTGCACACATTTTGGATATGGAGTTTGAGGGAAAGTCTGTATCATTTTGGTGTTCGTTGGATTACCGGTGTTTTTAATTAAATTATCCTGTCATTAAATTTCTATATTAGCTACTTGCGACTAGCAGAAACGAGACGAACGATGTCTAGCTTGAGAATGAAGCCGAAATATGGTATCCATGCGAAACGGAGCCACTAAATTTCTCCTAGTTGTGCATCTCGGTTTCATATAAAAGCAAACTGAGAGAGGGGATCGAAAGCAGACACCTTGATTATGATAATGTTTACCGCGAAGTCGTACAATGTGTCGCTGTTCATATGAATAGAGTGTAACGATTACCAAAGGACATTAGCCCTAGTTCAAAGCTTTGGCACTCACGAATTCTCGGACTTGAAGGTTGTTAAGGTGAAGCAGAAATCGCCACCATGAAAAACAATACGATTATCATATCGTCAAAAAAACCATCCAATCCTCCAAGGATACGATTTACAGAAAGCAAAAATATGAGTGTGTTGGTCTGCCGAAACGCCGTGCTTGAAATAATCCAAACATATATACGCTATGCGTGAGATGGATAACAAAATATACAAGAAAATATGAAAAAAGGGTAACAAATGATATACGTCCGTCCCAACAAAAATTGGAAAGCACGAGAAAGAAATGCAAAAGAAATGCCGTCAAAAAAAGCCACAAGTATGTATACCGAAAGAAAGTTGAGAAGTTAGTGCTTAAAAAAAATAGTACAATCACGAATGGAAAGATGGTGGGACGACCATGGTGTTGGCGGTTTCATCAGTTGACTTGGGGCAGAAAACGGCTCTTGAATACCCTTTTCAGATCCCGGCTATCATTGCTTAAAAAAGTCATTCACCGGTCCCGCACCACGAAGTTTCAGCGCGGGTAGCCGGTTTATTGCAGGAGATGGCGCATTCGTAGCTGACCGAGCCCCACTATTTGGCGAGGGTGCGATTTCACCAAGTAGCTGACCGGATCTTGGAATCTGATTTAGAGCCGGACCTACGGCGGGAATAGCTCCAAATTGTCGTGAAGAGCTGGGAAGATACGAGTCTGTTGTTAAAGAGCTTTGAGCGAGGGCAGGATTCCCAACCTGTTCCGTTTGCTAGCGACATTTAGTTTAGTCAACCAACCTCAGAAAACAGTGATACTTAAGACTGACCTCTATAGACTTTTGTTGAGTAGGCGTGAATATCGTAGCGTCTTTTTTCTTTCTTCTCTTCCGCTCTTTTGTCACCTGTAGAATTGCTATTAGACAAACATTTAAACAAGATATCAAGCGAATAATAACGTACTTCTCCACTCCCATCCGCCGTCGACGAACCAGGAACGCCAGACTTTCTAGCTGACCCCGGCGGAGGAACCCCAACATCACTCGAGCCGACACCTCTACCGAGTAATCTTCTCATTTCCTCCTCCTTAACCATCGCCTCGTACTGCTCCTCCTCATCCGCCGTAAAAGGGTCGTCTTTGTGCAATTCGTACGTATCGTGAGTCTGCAAATCCCTAACCCAATCTTCGCCCAACAAGTCATCTAGTACCTTGGCATCCTTTCCCTTGAATGACGCAAGATCCTTTCTAACACCATCCAACTTCTTGGGGGGATTAAACCAGTCGCTAGCTTTTTTCTTTTGCGCAGCCCTCCTAGGCTCCTTCCTATCTAGCATTCTCAAGGCTAGGGACAACTTGAGTAGGGACTGGTTGTATATTATGTCTTCGTACGTCCCACCGATTTGAAACCTGTAGACAAAGACGTGTTTAGTTTGTCCGAGGCGGTACGCCCGACCAACAGCCTGTTCCTCATCCTGCGGTGAAAACAAACAATCAAAGATGACAATACGGCTAGCGCTTTGAATGTTCAACCCTAAACCTCCGGCTCGAGTGCTTATCAGAAAAACACAAGTATCACTATCGCTAAATTGCTTCGTTATCCCTTGTCTTTTACCAGTTCCGATCCCACCGTGAAGCATATTATAGGCTGTTTTCCGCTTCTTCAAGATTTTCGCGAGATATTCCAACGTCTTGACTGACTGCGAGAAAACCAACAATTTTTCCTTGATCGCTATACACGCATCAATGATTCTGATTAGTGCTATGATTCGGAAACTATGCACCGGGTCCGAAAGGTTGAGGCACGGTTTGCGCCCAAGTATTGCCTTCACTTCGTCGTATATAGAGGCTTGCTCCTGTCCAATAAGCTTCTCCGCCGCCTTTTTCTCGCTAGCTGCCGTTATTTTACCTTCTGTTGTTGAGGGCCCAGGTTCTGCGAAATCATTATCAGCTGCCTCGCCAGCACTTAGAGCATCATCCAGTGAGCCTGTTGCACCGGTTTCTACAGGCTCCCTAGCCCCTTTATTCTTCTTTTCGACCTTCGACACCATTTCGTCCCAAAAGATCTGCGGGTGGTTCAAAAGTGTCGACAATTCTTGAATAAAACTAAGAAAGTTCTGTGTCTTGCCCAAAATGTTGCGTTTCACCTATCCATCCGAATTAACGTGATCAGTCAGCCAGAACCAATACAAAAAATTTAAAGAAAACTCACTTTCTCAGCATAGACCTTGTAAATATCATACTGCACGTCGCTCAATGGCAATGTGATTACAAATTCCGTTTTCGGTGGTAAGGTTCTTTGGATATCCTGAAGATTTGCAATGTTCACGCGGTGTATCTTGTCTTTCCACAACTTGATTAATACCCTTTGCATCACTTTGCTCTTAGAGATTTCTTCTGGCAGTGACTCAGCATAGAGTCCATCCTCAATGGGATTTTTAAAGGTGCCATTGAAATATGTTTCCGTTCCAGCGTAGGTTTCATCAATCCACTTGACGATGTTATAGTATTCGGAAAGATTGTTTGTGAGGGGAGATCCAGTCATAGCAATACGACTACGGGTCGCGAATTTCCGAAAAATTCTTGCCAGAACTGAACTGGAGTTCTTGAGCCTGTGCGCTTCATCGGCCACAACTATGGTTGGAGTTTGCAGAAGGAGATCTGGGATATCGGAAGTCGCCGTCAAAATTAGTTCCTTCGATTTGAGACTCGGGAAAAGCGGTCGATAATCCGGATGGTCGGCGAAAAAAGACCGAAAGATTTCGTATCCGATCAGAAGGAGGGTCCCATTTTTCGCCCACTGTCGAATAATTTCTGCTCGCTCGTAAGGTTCGTATTTTGATCCAATCATATACACCGGATTGAGAGATTTTATCTTCCACTTGTCAATTTCTTCCGCCCAGTTTTCAAGCAGCCCAGGGGGGGCAACAATCAAGGCTCTCATGTTCTTCAAATGATCTGGAATCTGCTTAACAATTTCAGAATTCTTCGATTGCGCAGAATCGGAAATAGTGCCCAGAAGGGTAAGTCTGTAGTGAGTAAAGTTAGACAATAGATCAAGATTGGATAGAGAAGGGCATACACTTGTATTGTCTTTCCCATTCCCATCGTATGTGCAAGAAGGACACCGCTACGCAAATCAGATGACACCACCTCCCTCCACATGGCCTGAATCCCATCCTTTTGAAACTGATGGAGAGCCTCATTGCCCACGTTTGTCGGAAAAGGAACCGGGGGTTGTTTAGCATAATGACCAAGGTTAACTAGCTCTTTGTGAAGGCCCATCTTCGTTTGCGCTAGCTCGCGTCCCCTCCTATTTTTATTCTCTTTCCTCTTCTTTTCGCGCAGAATCAAGGTCTCTTCCTTTTCTGTCAGTTCTTTACGATGGACCATTTGTCGGGGCTTGCTAGCCTGGGATGCAACTGGGGAGGAAAAGCGTGCCGATGTCTGGCTGAAATTCTGAGTGTCCAGATCATAGTCCGACTCGGGGTCCAGGACAACGACCCTCTGTTTCCCCTTGCCTTTCTCATTAGATGTTGTTTGGGCGTTTGCTTGGATTGGTTGATCAATATCGTCAACAATAAGTGGTTCCTGGATTATTAATGATCTTGAAAGAAGGATATAGTGAAGAATGAAAACGTCAGAAGATGAACAGCGCACAGAAGAACTGAAGACTAGAATAACATGAAGGAGTTTAAAGGGTATCCCAGATCTCAAACGACAAATAGAAGGAGAATTTAATCAAGCAAAATATACCTTTGTTCAGTGGTATTTGATGGCGCTGGGCTTTGGGCAGCATCAGGACCGCTCTGGTGCTTTGACTCTTCCCACGCCACAACATTTTCCAGAATCGGAGTCAATTCTCGAATAAATCGGTTCAGATTGAGTGCTTTTGCAAGGCTCTTTCGTGCCTCTCTATCCATGTTTTGAGCATTCCCAGATGGATAGCTCCACTTATAGTAGAGATTAGCAATAGACCTATGGGCATTCAGCTCCTCTCTGTGTTATCGTTAAGCTCGGATTAGTCCAGTCACACGCGGAGGAATAGGTTTTTACAGGGGGTCAGGAGAAAGTCATACGGAGTAAGCCCGAGCGTCTTGGTAGCGTCTTCTTTGCCTTTTAAACGGTCTATGAATTTTATGATACGCTGTTCCAACGGCAAAGAAGAAGCAGTTCTGTTCGTTCCTCGAGCGATCTCAAGCATGGGTACCATAACTTTAGGCTTACTGTCATAAAGATTCTGAAGTGCCTGCTTCCAAGGTGAAGGCTTCGATTTGTCGTTATGAATTACTGGTCGTCTTTTGGGTACCCGGGACGTATAACTCGATTGGGAGGGTGTCTGGGAGATTTGGCGTTGTGAGGAGCTAGAAGGGTTGTTTTCCAACAGAGAATTCTCAATAGCTCGCTGAGTTTCCATGTCCGTTTCTAATTCTAGCAGGTCTATTTGCTCTACCGGTTTCGCGCGTGAAGGACCGCTAACTGTTGGCGAAACAGGAGAAGGATTCGGAGTATCTTCGGTGAGGTCAATAATATCAGTGCGATCCCAAGATGTATGAATGAGAGGCGAATGTTCTTTTTTCACTTGCTGGGGTGGGCTAAAGGCCGAAGAGGCAGCTGCGGTAGGTTCGCTGTTATCTATTATCGAGGGAACAGGAGCGACGGGCGCAGTTGGCGTATTGCTTTCAAACTCCAAGGTAAAAGGGTTTTCAGAAACCGGCTCAGCATCTGGCGGCATAGAATCGACCGGCGCAGGCAGGGGCGACGATTGCGAGAAATTTGAGAACCATTGAAACTGGTCACTAGATTTTTTAGGCATCTCCTTTTCCTTCTCGACAGCTTCTTTTTCCACAACAGGAGTCTTTTCTTTGGCTAGAACGGCTGGTGATGGATCTTCGATATCGGGGAGGGGTATTTGAGGGGCTTCAGCATCAGGGAGAATAATATCCTCCTCTTCGAGTAAGCCGGAGAGAAGCGGTTCCAGATCAACCATCTCACCATCAAGCTGAGAGTCTGGGGCGTCCTCAATCTCTTCATCGGCAGCGGCAAGTTGGAAACGGTCGCCATACTCTGCTAAAAAGGCATCATTCGCAGCCTGTAGAGCTTCGTGTCCTTCTTCCAACACATCGTCTGGCACGACGAACCCATCGAGATCATCACCATCCCAGTTTTCAACGCCATCTGAGTCTTCAACCTCAGACTGCTCGTTCCAAAGGCTATCAGGTTCCTCATCGAAGCTTTGGGGAACCGTCAAGTCGGGAGGGCGTATGGGCTTTGGTGGCGGTCTCTCTGGCCGTTTCCCTCTAATAGCTTCGACTTTCCAGCGATGTTCCTCCAGACTCTCCAGACTAACTTTTGAGCCAGCTTTGATCATTTGTCGGAGCTTAGCAACCGAAGGCCATTTAGAATCCAAATACTCCTTTTTCTGGGCCTCTATCTGGGCCTCATTCTCCTTGATTATAACTTTACACCGCCCAATAGACTCCCTAGCATTCTTCTTGGCATCCTGATCATATTTTCCCTTACGAGATTCTGTCCACAACTTATATTTCTTTTCCTGCAGAGCGGGGAGATGAGTCTCCCTCCATTTTTCGAGTATAGCTTCCCTGGTTTCCTCGAAAACTTGCGAAATCTGCTCAATAGTAAGGTTATGTTCTTTCTTAGTTGCTGCCTCAATCCGATCCCTTCGCATCTCAGTCAGGGTCTTAGAATCCAAGCCTGGACTCCGCCCCCTCCTGTAATGTACAGGAATCGCGCGATTACTGTCTTCCTGGTTTAGATAATGTGTTTGCAAAGTTAACAAGGCGTCTTCGCCATCGAGCCGCATATACGGATCGACATATTGAATGTCGCGACGACCCTCTGTGGTTGGATCCAAAAATGTTGCCCGATCCGATCTTTTCCTGTAAAAATATTTTGAAACATCAAGACCAGGAAAGTTCTCGATATGATTCTTGATATCTTCACCATCTTTGACTTCGTCCTTGTTGATAACGGTGATTGGGTGGCGGGTAAATCTCTGGACGTGGCGAATAGTATAGAGCGGAAATGCGCGATGTTCTTTGCCATTTAATACAGCTGTTTCAATACGTCTTCTGAGGAAAGCCTTGAACCAGGCGTTCACACTTCGAATTGCTCCTGGGGTAACTTGAGCTCGCTGCCTAGCCTTCCCGCCAAGAATGACAAAGGTTTTAGAGGTATCCGAAGAGACGGTACCACCGATGAGCATGCTTTCGCCGATGGTGACGCGATTCCCCAGGTAGGCCGATGGTCCAGCCTTTCTTCGTCTTTTGAGGGGAACTTGGTCCGGGGATAGTGGGCTTCGAACTCGTTTATTCGATCTTTCCAATGAAAGCTCTCCAGGAGGCAATTTTGGCGATAGCTGAGGGGTAATCAGGCTATTCTTTGCAGACAGTACCAGGTCTTCTTCTTCCTCAGATGGATCTGCTACCCGGTCGTCTCCATATACAGTTTCGCAGCTATTGTCGCCGACTGCCTCAACAATACCACTGTTAGTGACTGATAACTCCATCCCAGTGCTTCCAAAATTGCCAGCATCATCTTCAGCATCCTGAAAAATAGAGGTGGTTGGAGGGGCAGGGTTATCTCCTCGTTGAATTTCATCCTCGTCTGATGGTTCTCTAGAAGGAGTCGGTGTCTCTGGCGTTGGTAGATCAAAGGAAACATGGTCGGCGCCAACACTCAAGCTTGAGCCGCGCCCGAGGCTACCAGACTGGTCCGCGTCTTCGACTTGTAGAATAGAGTGAGGCCGCGTTACGAGTGTGGATGGTCCAGGTGTGGAGAAAAAACGAGAAGTTTGTTGTGTAATTGAAGGGAGCTGTTCGGCGTCGAAAGGACCAAAGCGGATAACTGTCGTCTCAGGCAAGGTCAATATATCGGCTCCTGGTGTATGTTGTTCTATAACAGCAAGGGCTTCATCCGATGTTGGTGCTTCAACAGGAGAAAGAAGGAGCTCATCATCGTGAAGATCTAGGTCTGAGCGCGCGGGATATGCTTTTCGAAGCGCTCGGATTACTCTCCAGATTTCTATTCTAATCCCCGCCTGTGGGATTCCCAGATCCTCATTAAGGGTCTGTGGGGTGAATTCAGTGTCTAAGAGAGCCGACCCAGTGATCACATTGTCTGTAAAGGCTGACCGAAGGGTCTCAGATTCAAAGTGTTCGCGTAAACTTGGGCGTCTCGAAAGATAAAGCACGACCTCTTGGGACGTCCACTGCCAGGGGTATTTCCGCTGAGGGTTGATAGAAATAGTGCTATCGTCCATGATTAAAGCTCGCTTGGGGGCCTGAAGACTATCCTAGTTGGCTAGGAATCGCCGTCAACCATGCACGTGCTGTGGGATGTCCTAAGACATGGAAACTTTGAAAACGGTCTTTAGGTCTTGGCGTCGAAGAGAAGGTAATCTGGAATCTAGAGCGAGAGCATCCAAGATTCTTCTAGATTGCTTGTTTAAAAGGTATTAAACGATTGGATGCACTGTCTGCGAGACGCAAAAAGGCAAACTGTTCGATAGCTAAGCTCGTTCCGACTGGGTCGGTTCGAAGAAACCCATGATGGAGAGTTAGTCATCAGTAAGTAGTTTACGCAGTCTGGTTCCGAAAACGTGGGAGCGCCAGGTCGCACGAAAACCTACCGAATAGGATATGATATCACCATAAAAAAATACCAATGAATGCAAGGAACGAGTCTTCGAAGACACAACGAAGACAGGAATACGGTGAATAGAGGAGGAATAGAAGAGAAAGAAGAGGGTTGACGTCCAGCGATGGTGGAGGATGCATTCCCTCACAGTCATCTGGGATCTCTTCACAAAACAGACAGGCGAGCGAATGATGTGGGGGGGAGGGCCAACACTTTGAGCGGCACAGCAGCTCTGCACTGTCGCTCAATTTGTTGTTTGTGTGCAACCCTCTCAAAGCGGCTGCTGCGACCCGAAATTCAGGCATCTTTTTTCCCCCGTCTCCATCCACCCTGTCCGCCATACTCTAAGCTAGCAAGGATAAACTGAAAGAGCTATTTGTAGTCAAATAATCGGGGATTTTGGATTTGCTGGTTGGAAGTTCATTCAAAGGATTCTTTGGCTGTAATGCTTGCTTTATCGGATGCCAGCGCTAGCAAAACGCTAGCAAAACGCTAGCCTCGATTTCAGGCTCGTGAGCGTTACAACTAGTAATTCGCTCGCTTAATTGGCCTGGATTTAAAAATTACTCTCCTATCCTGCTGTCCTGCTCCATCCTCTCCGGCCCACCTTTGAGTCCACCTGAAATCCAGGCTACTAAAACACTTGAAAGTTGAAAAACTGGGGAAGTGTATGAGGAATTGAGTCACCCAGTTGAACAAGCGCCAGCATTTCCACATGCAGTGCACTTTGAGCCTCGTTGGCATCCCGGGAACCTGCAGCCAAGTAATTACTTAATTATGTACTTAGATAGAACAAGGCTGCCTTAGATCTTTTAAAAAAAATCACGCACCCTATTACAGGCGTCGCGTCTGCCAAAAGCAATAAGATTTTGCAGGCCGTGCACATTTTGTACGTATCGACGTATCGTGAATACTTCTTATCAAACAAATATTATACTGTTCCACATTTTAAAACTCTGACACCTTTTTGTAAATGAAAATTCTCAAGATCAGTGAAGTCACAAAGAAACAAAAAAAAAACAGACCCATTTGCGGGAGCAGTGCACGGTCTACAAAAGTCTCATTACTTTTGGCAAGATGAATGTATCACGTGTTTTTCTGAGATGCCAATCAAAACAGATCCTTATTATCGTCGGAAGGAAGCCGAATCAGCCCAGACTCTTATCAAATCCTTGGCATCGAAGGATTTGGAACCTGATACGCCATTACCGTATATGCTTAAGTATATATTTTTCGTACGGACAGGGTTATTGAGACATACATCGAGAGGTATGTACAGAGATCGCTTGATACGGCATCGCATCGGGATGCCAGGCGGGGATATCAAAGAACAATATATCTGTCCCCGGGTATGTTGGCGTGCGACCGAGACTAAATACAAATATTCAAAGATGAAAATACTTGATTAATAATATTTATTCGCCATTAGTACCTGAATATTCGGTTCGTATTAGCAAATCTCATTGCCATGTATATGGTATATGTATATACGATTTTTTGTTGACTTGTACCAACCTGATCCACCACAGTCGCGTTCTCAAAACTGTTCATTTCCAATTCCAATATTACAGATAATTTGCAACGACTGCCTCTGAGATTGATCGAAATACATATGAAAATTCGTCCACCAAGACAAATACAGCAAAATCAAACGGCAAATACCGGCCGATAAAGGGCGAAAGAAACAAGTCTGCTGAATTCATGAACCGCTTAATTACTGAAGTAGCTTAATTAAGCTTAAGTGATACTTAACTAACTGGCGGTCGGTGTATGTGTGTGTGTGTGTTGTAAAACGCAGGTCGGTTATTAGCCTCGAATCCAGGCGCTCGAAGCGGACCAACCTCGATTTGAAGCGGAACAGGCTGGTTGGCAAAACCCAAATGCGTCCAAGTCCTAGCGCAAGTTACCATTTCAAGATTCAAAGATCTAGATTTCGGGTTCTTAATTTTCTTGGTTTTTCTTGAATGTTAGTCTGGCTTTTACCAGCACTTGTCGTGACAGCTGAATATCAGATATCTCACTGCAGCACATGTTACTACGATACCAGCCTTTTTCCCAGTCATTACTAAAATATGTACTTTTTAATATTTATCTGTTAATTAGCAATTGTGCGCCCCGTACTCCATATAGCAGATTTATAGCCGGTATATGGACTACCTCTTGTTAGTCTCGAACAACCCGCCCTGCAACATCTCGATATCTCTTGTGTCACATCGTCTAGAAGATATTTTAGCGGCTAATGACGGAAAAATTGGGGGGAATATCCCGAGGTAGTCTTGTTGTCAAGAAGCTCAGCGAAAATCCTGAGCACTTTGGTTCTACTTTCCCCTATGGAGGTAATATAATTCAGATTTAAGATTCGGCTTCAAGAGTCAATAGTATATTATTCCTCTTTCCAAGAATCCCGGTTCCCTTCAGTTTTGGGAAGGTAAAATCCAGATTCCGTTTTGATCTGTAAATTCCGTACCTCAGATGTTTATTGGGTTTCGAGGACAACTTGTGCCGACTGGAGGGAATAGAAAGCCGACATGGTGTGGGGTAGCCTAGGTGTTGGTTATAACTGGTAGGTCCATTTTGACGCAAAGGTCTGGCTGGTTACGAGACCGATTTTGATGTCAGTCTTGTAACCTTTTGGCGTGTTGGGCTGGATATTGAACCTTAGTCTGGGGAACGCTGCCGACATGGAAACATTTGAACCCTGTTGCTGTTGATACTATACTCGTGGGCAAAAGTGGACAAAATTAATCAAATATGTTCGAATTAGCTTAGTTCTTTGGGCGTGTTCGAATGGCACGAATTCAATCAAATTTTTACACATACGACGCAATCGAGACCAACCTGCTCTAGATTTGACAAATGATCACAACAAATTGAATGTCTACGTAACTTGGGTATCAAATCTTCCATTGTAGTATCAGGACGGCATCTGGCTTGCAAAACGAGCTTATGAATAGTTCATAGAGAATGGCGCTGAAATATGCAGGAATATATAAATTTTTATTTAATAATATGTTTTTCCAAAGCTTATCACATCATGTACAGAGTATACAAAGGAAATAGATCTAGAGCAAGCTAAGAAAAATGGGAGAGCAAGAGAGAAAGCCCACACTGCAGCTATTGTGTAAGAAAGTCTAAGTCAGAGAACCCGAAAGAAAACAAGAGACAAGCGTCTATAAACAAAGATCTTGACGGTGAAACTGGAAATAAGAATCGGCTAAAAGCCTAATAAAATGCTTTTGGTTCTTTAAGCTTCGTTGAGCAGTCTAATTTCGTCCCACGCTCGCGGAAGGGAAATATTCACATCTACTTGTAGTCGTATGAATCCTCGTCATCCTCGCCTGGCTCGGGAGTTGGTGTCCCAGTCGGTCCAGGGATTTGTGAAACAGAGCTCGTGGGAACATCTTTTGGCGGATTGAGCACCTGCTGGACCGGGACACAACCGCCAAAGGGACCGTTTGGTGCAAAGTTCTCGCATCGCACGATGCATATGTTTTCCTGTCCGCTAAAAGATCCAGTGCACTTCAGATCGTCTGGCAGTTGAACCACCAACGGGAACTCCTTCTTGGTACCGGGGTTTAGGAAGCCACCGTCTCCGGGAACGTTCGTGGTGATTGTTAAATTGTTGGCCTCCCATTGGGTTGCTTGGGCCGTCATGTCAATCTTGCACATGAACGGGCCAGCACCGTCGGCGTTGACTTGTAGGAACGACATATGGAGGGTGCCTCCCGCCTTTACTTTTGGGACTTGATTTGATTTAACCATCCAATTGACGATACCCTGGGTGTTCAAAGACGTCTGTCCACCCATACCACAGCACTTTGATTTCTTCGAGTACCCCTTGGGGTCTTTAGTGTACCATTGCGCCGAGTTGCCTGGAGAGGTCGCAGTTCGGCCGCAGCCATCAGGTATATGCTGGCGGCAAGATGCGCAATTAACGTCCCATTTTGCTTTTTTGCATTTGCAGCCTGGCTTGAAGACACTCGCACAGTTTTTGCCTTTGCAAACACATTCGGCGCATCTTGAGCTCCCTCCCGGTTGCGGACATTTATGGCAAGATTTATCGGGTATGGTTGGGTTGGAAAAGACGGGGACGTCTCGAAGGAACTTGATGTCCTTCCAGTTTTTTGTATGTGCCCCGATACCCATACCGCGATAGCCTGGATCGACGTCGCCATATGCATCAAGGATCAATCCGTGACTAGCGATCCCTGGTACCAGTGAAAGAAAGGCGCCGATGCCGGCAAATGTCTTTGAAAAATGCATCTTGTTGGGATTATAAAGAGGTAGGTATGAGTAGAATAAAGATCCACGGCCGGATGTCTCTGGGCAAGATGCTGAGAATGGTATTAAAGTTATTACTGTCTCAGGAAAACACAAGGGGTTTTATATTGGGGGCCGCCTTGTAAACTTCTACGTCTATCTTTGCTCTTGCGAATTGCAATTGCCTTAGGGATCGAAAGCCGATCTTCCGCCCTATAGGCCTATGGAAATTTGGGATACGTATTTCGGGAGAAAACACCTTTGGACTAGGTGTCCTAGCGATATATCCGAACCATGTCGACTACAACAGTCATTTTCAAGATCCTGTCGGCAATTGCTTGAATGGAATTCTTATCCTAATCATGATATCATAGACGTTTCGTTATCTATTGCAGAGGTAATAAAGAGATATGGATCCGAAGCCAACTTAAAAAGATACCACACACAAATGGTGATGCGTTGTGCACTCCATTATATCGATATATATCGTACTATAACTGAATAGGCCATATCAAAAAAGCATGGCTCTATATTCGGGAATCCCATATCAGACCTGGAAGGACCATGTTATCCACCAGTAGGCTAGTTAAGGCGGTTCAAGCTTTGTTGGCCTTTGCTTAAGCGCTTGGATAAATTAAAAGAAGCTAGCTCTAGCGCGGATTTCCTAGGCGATATCTATATCTAGTCTCGGGGACCTCTATATCCAGTCCCTCGGAAGCGTCTGAGTTTTAAAATATTGGAAGACCACATATGCATGTTCTCTCGGACGGTTTTCGACAACTCGATTCGAGACTAGATGTTAACATGTTGTTGCAATCGTTGAATTTTGATACAGCCGAATCGAATCCTCTCTGGTCTTTTATCCGAAGTTTCGAGCACCAAGCAAGACCTCCCACACGCGCCACCCCCATTTTCTCAAAACTTTCTAACGCTGGAGAACTAGCGCTAGCGACTTGACCAATTAATTGGTCTTTTTAGAACACACTAACTAGAGCCTCAACCATTCGTGATTCTAGACTATATTTGAACTTGAAGCGATTGTTGTTATGCGTTACAGGGCGGGTTGTTCGAGACTACCAAGCTGTTGTGCCTCAGTGGGAGTATGCTTCAGGATACATGGTCGATTGAACCCATGGCCATGCCAGCTGCAAGCAAGCAAGCAAAAGGATCCAAAAAGTTGCATACAAAGGACACACCGTCGCGTGATTATTTTGCAATTTTTTTAACGATCCAACTATGGACCCACATTTCCCCTCTGCAGCTCTGGCATGACTACGCCGGCGGTAAAATAAAAATCATTAGTCTAGTCAGTCCGTCCACTTGTTAGAATCATGTTCCTTGTATCAAAGTGGAAAACATGGTAAGTGGGGAACAACATCCAGGAAGACGAACCCTTTTCGGCCAAACTACGAACAGGCTTAATCTCAGGGAACAAGCTGGAAAGCTTTAAAGTGACGTGAAGACCTCCTCCAGACTACGTGAAGACTTCAGCTTGATATCCTGCCCGCATGTTCAAAGTTCGTATGGATAGAGTGCTCTTGGCATGTTGTACTTTTGTCAAATTTGACCCACAACGCGCCCGTTAGATAGCCGGGTGTCAAGCTCTGATTGTTTCACTGGATATGGGGATACGCTCCAGGGCTTCCGCGAATATAAGCCCGACTGAATTTAAATTGATCTCAGCTCAATAAAGTTTTATTCTTCAGCCGAGCTTGCTGCTGAAGAGTCAATACAAGACTAAAGTTTTATATATACTAAGTACTTAAATATATATATATATATATATAGAACGTTGAAGGACAAAACAACACATTGTCCAAATCCCCGGGGGCAACCTTTTTTTTTTTTTTTTCAACTCTAACCCTGCTATTCAGTCGGGCAAATCTGCATAATAGTGCTATGATAGTGGGTATGTGGCTACAATATTATCATTGTATCTACGGTCTTTTACTGTAGACACACATATATAAATAGATATTTGAATGATAAAGATCAGCTTTCTATTTACTAATCCAAGTTTGAATAATCCAAGTTTGAAACTTATTGTATATATAAATCCCTACTACATCATCCGCGTAGAGTACTGACAAATTAAATTTATAAATTTCTTATACTATTAAGGCTTCGGTTTTATACCATCATTGGATTCCAATAGTATCCATGCCGCAGGCTCGTCGATAACCTGAATGACTGGGTTCAACATATCCCCCGCAGGCGCAATGTTGTAAACCTCGTTAAGCCATGCATAAGGCATATAGAAGAATCCATTGAGACGTCCCCAACCCGAACCCCAAGAGTTTTGGACTATAAAACAACCATGCGCCTGGTCGCCATTCTTATCTTTATACGGTATATTATCATGAAACCCCACAGCGAGAACCGCATGACGAGGTATGGGGGTGCCGGGGTTGGCATTAAATTTCGCGATGAAATCATCCACATCTTTTTGAGTAGGCACCGGAGCAACGGAGCGAGGCGCATCGATCGAATCCCCCCATAAGGCCATGTTTGGATCTTGGAAGCTCGGGAAAACCTTGAAGATAAAGGTGATGGGAAATTCGGAAAGAATGCACCGTTTCCAACAGTCTATCGTACGAGCAGGACGCATGTACGAGAAGGTTAGATGTTGTTTCGCCTGGTTGTAACATTCCTCAGTCGGACACTTTCCCGGCATTTGGTTTACCGTGTAGACGGTACCAGGCGGGGTTGGCCCGGCTGTATCGTACGGCCATTGGCCGGGTGTTTGTGATGGGTCCCAGGTGGCCCCGTTAACGTCAGTAAGCGGTTCTTCGCAAACACCGAATTTTTGGAGGAGTTTTAAGGTTTCTCGAGGGCTGGTGCCAGTGGACTGAAGCTTTCCTTGCATGTAGTGATCCGCAGCTGTTTTAGGTATAGGATCGCGGGCTAGAAAATAAAGGAACATGCGAGATGGGTGGATATCCGGTTTGCCTGTCCTTTTGAGTTCGAAGCGGTAGGCAGAGGCGATGGCATTGCATGTACAGCTGCCTACTTGCCCTTGGTTATAAGCTGGGAAAGCAGGTGATTTTATCGGGCCGGCGATATTAAACTCGGTCGGGAGCGTGGCATCCATGTTCTACGGATCATATCGAGGCCCTTGTCCCTTTCATCAGGGGTGTCCTGGATGGCACCTGTGGCAAACATTTTTGCAATTTTTTTTTCTCTTTCTTTTTTTTTTTTTTGAATGTGCAAGAGAGTGGCGGGAATGGTATGTATAAAGGTAGGGTATGCAGAAAAATTGGTAAATAATCAACTATGAACAGAGGTTGCTTGAAACTCTGCAGCTCTATAGATGAGTTTGATTTTGATTATAAGACTTTAAGAGGTGGGCTGATACTGTACCACGCAATACTATATCTTAAGAAAAATAAAATAAAATAAAATAAAATAAAACTGATCAAACCAGTGCGGAATCAATCCCTTCTTATAGATGTCAAATACACCTCTGGAGTCCTGGACCTGAGCCAGGTGCGACTTGCTTGTAATATGAGAGCTAACTAGGTATCATACCACACTCACTAATTGATTCCTCATATCGATAGCAAGCAGTTGTAAGAACCCTGAATCAGCTATCCCGATGTGCGGTGGCTTGCATATATGCATTCGAATATTTGTACCTGATAGGTTAGAGACCAACATCCTGTCCGCGCACTTTAGTTGTACCGCTCCAGATGACCCAATTATTGCCAAGCTCTACCGAATTGGAAAACTTCAACTCTGCACTTAAATTTTTTTTTTTTTTTTTTTATTGTATAAAGTTTGTGAAGCTAGCTCGGGTTTGAGGATGATCCATCTCAGAGATCATAAGTGGGAAATCAACTG
The DNA here is from genome assembly GCA_012184315.1 of Arthrobotrys entomopaga. Taxonomy (NCBI): domain Eukaryota; kingdom Fungi; phylum Ascomycota; class Orbiliomycetes; order Orbiliales; family Orbiliaceae; genus Arthrobotrys; species Arthrobotrys entomopaga. The sequence continues at coordinate 13,539 of LDDX01000276.1, read as the reverse complement.
GTGTCTAATATTAAAGACATGGAGTACTTTTAGAGGAGAGTGTTTGCGTAACCACGTCAGGCAGATTTTGACCCAAAGTATTTTTTTTATGACTTGTTTGAGGCGCGCTGGGCCAGGTATTATATAGTGTGGATAACGGAACACCATCTGGTGGGCCGATCTCCCCAGTGGCCGGCAATATTATTCGAACCTGTATACTATCGCACTCAGGAATAGGAATAGTGTTGTGTGGTGGGTTGAGCTGAGGGACTTCCAGATGTGACTGTGGTATATACCTCCAGCGCTGGCCAGCTGAATCCAGACTGGTCTCGGTCGCCAGACAACACGAAGTTCACCTCAACTTTCGACATGATAGATGAAGTAGCTAAGCTATGGCTGCAGAGCCAAGGCAACAGCCCAATATTGCCAATTATACCCCACCGGCTTGGCCATTGCAATATTGCGCAATCAGGTACCACGCCCTTTTGCTGAGCTTCTTGACCACAAGACTATACCACGCCCTAGCTGAGCCCTTCAGTTTTTATAACGTAATTCTGGGATCTACGGGCTTCAGCGTATATTCGTATAGTCTCGGCTAGCTAACCGTGGAACGTAATTCAAGGCGATCGTTAGAATTTCTAAATATACAACGGACATTCCCTGTTTCTGATATGTTATACTAGCATGGGTCCATCTTAAGTTAAATTTGGTGTCTATTCATATGTGTTAACGTGGTATACCAGGAGGTCGGTCGAGTCGCAGCTAGCCGATCGATGGTAGCTCCCTTCAACTACGGTGATCCTTAGCTAAGGCTTCAGGAAGCTGTGTTACAAGGACCCAAAAGGGTATTCCACTGAAGCCTTATACTTATTATTTTTGGATACAAAACTACTGGTATATTGTTTTATTTATATTAATACAATTACGTTCCTCCTTAACACCCTATTTATTACATTACCCTACAAATATTACCGACGGGTCCTACCCGTCAATCACACGCCATATCCCTCTTTTTCTAGAACTCTTCTGTTTAAATTTCGAACCCCAGTTTCACGTATCCATCCTTTTACTACTTATATCTTCATATTGCTATAAATTCCTATACCTTAATATTATAAGATATATATAAGACTAGTTCTACTTTAGCACCCGCCCTAAAGTTGACTATCGTATCAATATTGTCTCGTAATTACGTAAACCAGATGCCATCCTAGTCTAGCAAAAGGCGAGGGTGTCTGCCAGAGGTAAATTATTGTGCTTTAATCGCAGAACTTCAGTATCTGGTTGACAATATAAGTGAAGAAATCAGCATTTTATTCAATTATTAACGATCCATTAATGTACTTGGGTTACTAACTGTCGTCAAGATCTTAGCGATAGTTATCCACGGCTCTACTGTCGGCCCGTCACGGTTTAATATATCCAAACCGATCCCCGTCACAAAACGGGTGTTCGAATAAGCAGCCTGCAACCGAACGACTGTCCCAGCGTCTTTGAACTCATAACTACCGACATTTCCCCTGCTAACATACATTAAACTCACCCCGTCGCTCCTTCACTAACGCTATCAGTCAGGCTAAAATTTTCAAAAAAAAAAAAAAAAAAAAAAAAAAAAGCTGGGGGCTGTGGCCGCGGCATGAGCCGACCAACAAGGAAGGAATGGGAAGCGGAGCGGGCGGGTGGGTCCAACCAACCAACTCGAACGAGTCACCATCCTTTACCTTTTCCATTTTTCTCCACCCACCAGCTCTTCGGAGCGCTTTAATTAACTTCCCTGACCATATTTCTGGCGGGCGACGTCCCACAGCTGCACAGACGAGGATATCATGCACGACAGAGAGCCTAACTATTTTTTTTAAATGAAAGAAATTTAATAATAATATATATCTCACAAGATGTCGCATTCCCTCCCCTTTTTCTCTTCGGATAATAATATCTCGATTTTGAACAAAAGGTATACCATATACAATATTTCGTATCATTCTATAATGTAAACCAGCTCGCTGGCGATGCTGTCGACATACCTTTATAATTATAAACCCCCTACGACATATCTATACGACGAGAATAATAAATACAAGATATATATATATATATAGCACAATAATACAAAATACACCTACCAAGTACCTAATTAGCTAAAAGAAGAAAAAGATGTCTGAATCCCTCCAATCCATCTTCCAATCCCAATGGTCCAACCCAAGCGACATCCTCTCCCTCCTCCTCCTCATCGGCGGCGAAATCGTCCAAAAGGCAATCGCCCAACTCGTCGGCCTGCGCGTCCCCCACCGCCGCCACCTGCACAACGAAAAGGACGACGCCGACTACTTCTTCACCCTCACCCCCGTCGCCTTCTCCTTCGGCTGGGTCGCCTACGCGTTCAACTCCCTCATGGCCGTCTTTGGCAACGGCAGCCTCATGCCGGACCCGGACACCCCCATCGTCGTCGTCAACACCGCCAACGGATACGTGCGGGATAACAACAGCTGGGTCCTCGGTCGCTTCCTCCGCGACTACGAAATCGAGCTGGAGCGGAAATCCCCCGGTATCTTATGGCCCACCCCTGCCCCGTTGGATAGCGACGGAAAGCCACGAAACGTAAGTCTACGGATCGATATACTCGAGGTGAAATCATCCATCGACCCACCCGCCGTGGATATGACGTGGTGGATCGGGTGGGTTGTTATAGCGGTGCAGTTGGGTATCGCGGCGGTTCCGTGGGGGTTATGGGGTGATTGGGCTATATTTATGGTCACGGCAGCGGGGACGTTATTCAGTCTCCTGTCGAGTTCGTTACCGCAGTGGATTTCGGAGAAATGGGCGTGGAGGCGGTTGTGGAAGCCAAAGACGTTGGTGTTGACGAGGGGGAATGGGAATCAGTATGCTATCGCTGTGGTTTCACGACCGGGTGATCCTGATATAGAAGCTTTGGCGAGCGCGAGGGCGGAAGCGAGACCGGGTACACGGCCGTTATTCCTCGTTCTGACGTTCCTGTGGATGTGTCTACTTATAACGGTATCGGGCATCCAGGACGATAGGTGGTTTCTGATCGCGGTCGGGGGGATAGGGATGTTGCAAAACATGTGGGCGGCGTCTTGCGTGCGGCATTCTTCGACGTTGGGGTTGCATCTGAAGCCGTACGAGCCGCGATCGATCATAATAGGGTATCAAACGGATAGGGCGGTGGGGAAGCCGAGGGATGAAGAGCGGATACGGGTGACGGGAGAGGAGAGCTTGCCCGCGCAGAAGGAGAATAGGGATATTTCGGATGTGATGGGGGCGATAATGGAGGCTGAGAAGGTGATTCCCGGGTTGGGTGCTTGTTTGGTGCCTATATTCTTCCCGGGGACGATAGAGTACGATGAGGGTCCGTTGTATAACAACCGGGAGAAGAATTTCTGGCAAGTGGCACACGCGACGATGAAGTCGAGGAGGAAGGAGCATGCCGTGCTTATTGCCAGTCACAGAGCGGAAACCGATAGATGTGGGAAGGTGTAGGTTTTCCATCCCAAGCTTTACTCGGAGTTATGATATTTAAAATATAATTTAGCATTGTATGTGTATATATCTGCATTTAGCGCTGTTTTGAATTTTGCAATTTGTACGACCAGAGTCCTTGCAATGTATATAATCACACTAATAAATACACCCACCATCTTTCACATGAATCACGTCGTAATCAAATGCGTACATTCATGCAGCGGTTGAATATATTTCGATTAATATAATAATATATTATCAAAAAAAGAGTGACTGTAGCTAATATAATAATCATCCCGTCGGACGCCATGCATACGTCGCTCGCCAGGCCAAGCTTCAATGCAAAAGCCATTTATTCAAAACGACCCGGCCATTGCAATTAAAAGACTCTTATAAGCCATTTTCGAACGTGCAGCTAGCCCGTAAGTTTAAATGCCATGCATGGCGCCAGTGCATACATACCAAAAACGACGTCGAAAGAGTATGAAAACAAAAAAAATAATAAAAGTAAAAAGTATAAGGTAAAATATATATATTTGATATTGGTATAAAACGAAAGTACAGAAAAGCCCTCAGCTCTTCCAATTGATACAAATATTTAAAGGTATAAAAGACCCCAGCCTCAGCTTCAGAGCTGGAAAGACACACCAAAAAGGCTTTAAAAAAAAAGAAGAAATATCAAAAAAGAAAGGTGGTAAGAGTTAGGGAAAAGCTTCTCATTAAATCCATCATATTCTCGGAAGAAGGGCCACGATGCAGCCTCACACACACACACATACATACACCAGCATCATTAGAGTTTTACCTCTTGTATAATCCGATGGGATGGGATATACATGCCAGCTAGATGATAGCAGGGTGGTGGCGCAACCAGTAACCCTCCACCGAACTCACGAAAGATAATAATAACAGAAACCTCCCCACATTCTCAACTTTCATATCATTCCCTCCTCTTCTCAATTCTCTTTCTTCCAGCGAGCGTCTTCCATCATCCAAATCAACCGGAGGATACAAACCGAAAATAAACCAAAAAGAAAATAAACAAACTAACAATTTGAAAAAAACGGTATACATATGCACCAGATTTAGCATCTCTGGTATATATATAATAAAAAACCATCATCTTTTTTATATATAAAAGTATTTTCTCAAAGCGAAGAAGAAGAAAAAAGAAAGAAAGAAAGAAAGAAACGTACGAGACGTGTGTGTTCAGTAAGAGAAACGATCTTGAAAAAAGGATAATTAATCTAGTATATAAGTATTTCAATAAAGAAAACTTACTAAACTTACTACCCCTCTTTCAACTCCACATCCACATATATACGCCGTTACCCTTTCCCCTTCTCCCTTCCCCTCCGACCCTATCATTTATCCTTCCTTCCTCCCGTACTCCACTAACAAACACCGAACCGACACCAGAACAAAAACGAAAGAAAAGGAAAAATCGTACCGTACCTACCTGTCGCCCAACCTGTTCTTCTTCTTCTTCTTCTTTTTAGATCCAATCCATACTTTATATTTCCCTTCTACCTTTTCTTTTTTTTTTCCTTTATATATATATCGCCTGTGGGATGTGGGATGTAAAACCGCCGGGGTATATGGTATATATTTATCTTTGTAAAGTACCAGCTCCGGTCCAGACAGAGAGAGATCCAATATATATAATAATAATAAAAAATAAAAATTCCCCCAAAAATAAAAAGATAAGATTCTTAATATATTATCGAATATCGAATATCCAGAATCCGGATCCCAGAATCCCAATACCACGTACGGCTCGCCATGAGCATGCGATTTTTTGGCAAGGAAAGGTACGGTAGTATAGTAAGTGTATATGATAGAATCGTATAAAAAAAGAAGAAGAAGAAAGGCGCCAGGCGATCGATCGGTCGATCGAGAGATACGAAAAAAAAATATTCCAGTTCCAGCTGAGCTCGGATAAGGTGTATATGTATAATAACAGAAACGAGAGAAGTGACGGACGAAGACGGGAGAGAGAGAAAGAAAAAAGGAAGGAAGTGGACAGACGCGAATCCACACGCTACGACCGTTTCCTTCTTCTTCCTTCTTTTTCTTCTTTTCTGTCTAATGCTTTCGAGAAGGTTTGTTGCCCGACGACTGGGACGATGACGACGATGACGACGGAGAAGGTTTGGCAGGTTTGGCAGACGGGGAGTAACTCGCTGTGATTTGGTTCAATTTGAGAATTGCGCATCTATTAGCTTCTATCGTACATTTTTATATTATATCTGATTTTATATCTTCTTTTTTTTCTTTCATGTGATGCGAATATGACAGACAAGTAGTAGTAGTAGTAGTAGTAGTAGTAGTAGCAGATGATGACGATTTAATGTATGGTATCTTGAGTGGTATCTTTGATATGCTGGTCTATATAAAAGACATCCCAGACTCCCAGCAATGCATTGAAAGAAAAAGAAAAGAAGAAAAGAATGAAGAGAGAAGAACCGGAAAGAAAACACCAAAACACCAAAATTTGCAAAATTTGCAAAAAAAAAAAAAAAAAAAAAACAAGGTGTATAAATTGCAATTGTATATCGTTTATATCTTACAATGTTGTCGCTTCCTTTGCTGCTTATGACCGTGCTGACCGTGCTGCTGCAACTGTTCTCCCTGCTGGCAACCACCACCGCCGACTGGCAGCTGCAGGGCAGAAGAAGAAGGGGCTCCCAAGTTCTTGTGCATGGCGAGGACGATGGCGCCGTTCTTGCGTTGAGTTGGTTTGAACTGCATTGTTTCTTTTTATTCCAAGTCTGTAAGGGGAGAAGACTGGCTGGCTCTAAGCTGAGAGTGGGCTAGCGTAAGAATAAAAATAAAAATAAAGAATAAATGTCCGGGTGTGGGCAATTCAGATCTTTGGGAGGAGGACAAGAAGGCCGGGGGTGCTTTTAGGAGAAGAGGAGCAGCAGCAGCAGGTCGCAGTCGTCGGAAGAAAGTGTATGTTCTTGAAAAGCATTAAGAATCCTGTTATATTATCCGGGATGGGTATAATAATAATAATAATAATATTTTGTTGAAGTGAAGAATGCGAATAGTACTGCGTCGTCCGTTCGTCTGTCGCCGTCGTGTTTAAAAAGAAACGAAATCAAATTAGAACAAAAACAATAATAAGACTGAGGGGAGATTGTTTTGGGGAAGCAACTATGGGGTGATCGTTAAAGGTAAAAACCTTGGGGGAGACGTGGAAGGGGGGGGTCTTATAATAAATAATAGCGTCAGAAAGTACTTGTCAATAAGTCATAGTCATTCCACCATGAATAACAGACAGAAAGAGAGAAAGAGACAGAGGAGAGGGAGGAGAGAGGAGAGGCCATGGCATGCGTTGGCGGGTAATCGCAGCCAGCGGACGTTGGTGTTGAGTCACAGCCCTTCCACCCCCCTCGCTCGCTCGCCATCCAAATAACTAAGACCTGTGGCCGCTGCCGGTGCGGGGAATGCGCATTGCTCTCTCTTTCTCTGCTCTCTGGCTTTAATTCGAGAGCACGCTAATCACGAACCCGAATGACTCGTCGCGTGATGGGGGAATATTATCGGATTGGTTGCTCCTTTTTTTTTCCCCTATCATCGGTCTTCCCAGCTATTGGCTGATATGATATCCCATCCTCCGTTCCATCCTCCGGACTTTTTCGTTGAGAAAAGAGTTCTGCGGTGGAGATCCGAAAGAACAAGTCACGTTTTTCACTTTTCATCTACGGAGTATCTTCAGGCAAGATGATTTTTCTCTTGGCCTTCGATTCGCTTCCCAAGGCACAATCCAGCCCAGGTCGACTTGCAGTACTTGCCGCGTAACACTGTGAACCGACGAAGAGCTACTAGCTAAGTAGCTAACTTTGCCCCCGGCTGGCCTTGTAGGACTTAAGCTCAACATGTCAACAAACCCGCTGGTGGGGCTGAGGATGCTGTGCTAGATTGGCAGTATCTGACAGCTGAGACTCCAAGGAGCCTCCGTTCATCCAGCTAAGCTATTCACGGTCGGATATAATCATCGATCGGGATTCTATTCGAATTCGAACCTCAGGCTATCGCGCTCGGGGCTCCGTAAATTAAGGCATGCAAGGGGGGAGATCGATTATGAGTCTCTTTTTTGATTCTTTCGTTTGTGGCGGGAGTAAGACGTCATATCACGAAGAAATGAAATATGAACGAATGATTCGAATCGATTCCATCTCACCTATGATGATGATAAGAATAATATATACAATCTAAATCATATTATTAGAATGTTAGGTTGCCCCCCCAGTCGAAGTTTCAGGTTGAGATTGGAATAAGTGTGGCGAGAAACGTTTTCATGCACGCCAGCTTTGCCTTAATATAACATATATTACTTGCCCTTTGGACACCTATCGCATTATCACCATGACCTACGTATACTGACCGACCGATAGTCAGTCAGACCCGCTAAGCCGGGATCTCGGCCGGACATTTTCCTTGAGACAGCTGTTAATCAAGTACTTAAGTACTTGAGTTAAGTACATGTCTGTTGATTGCATGATGATGAGAATCATGAGGGGAGTTCTGTTGCCGTTTGCTGCACTCGGCGCTCCGACAGGATCTGGACGAGATGCCGATGGTATCGCAAAAAGGAATCCGGGCCTTTTCTTCTTTCTTCTTACGTGACGAATTACCCATGTTTCAAAACGAGAAGGCCCAGCCGGCAAAGTCCAGGTCCAGATCGAGTTTGCTTAGTTACACCAAAACGCCCATTCCGTCTGGATCCCATAATTATCCCCGCCGTGTCACTTTTTCCTTTCGTGCTCGGATGATTCTTCAATCTCGATCAATATATGTAATATCCACTTTTGTTTCGTCCTTCATCATCAAAAAGTCGAGGTTAATCGATCCCTCTCCGTGAATTCACTGAGAGTATGGTTTTGTATTCCGTCTCATCAACAATCCGTCCGACATCGCGCCCAACAGCAGGATCGTCTGTCTGTCTGCACCACAGATCCTCAACACGATCCTCCAATTTTGGTTGTCCCCCAACACACGCAACGCGGACAGGGAAACGGCCCAAGCTTACAAGTGCAACTTGATGTATCAATCATATCTTCCGCCTTACAGTATCTGAAAAAAATGCCTTTTTGAAAATTTCTGCATCCATCACGAGGCTTGAAAAATTTTAATTTTAATTTTTTTTTTTCCTTCTATAAAAGTATGAATCATACGCTAGCATATAGGGATGAGGCAAAAAGCGAAGAAACAGTGTCGCCACACTGTACACGATACAATTATACAGAATTCACATGTGCATTTTACGCCAACTAATACAAAAATGTATATTAATTATGATATCAATCAAGTTCATTCTGATAGTGTAGCTATATAGTGTTTCTGTAACTAAGATCTTTAAGAATAGGTTTAAAATGATAAGGTAAGATACATTAAATATTATCATGCCTTTGAACGTGAACGCACCGCAACACCATTGTCCCAATCCTCCCTTTTTACAAAGGAAAATACAACGCCGACAACACAAAAAGAATACAGAAATACAACTGCTGACAATAAACCAGTCTCGTAACCAAACCGTGACAATAAACCAATCATCCTCATATACCAATCAATAGATAAGTAGATGTATGATATTGTATATTATTATGAATGAATAACTCTTCAATGATACCCCATCATGCCCAAAATCCCCGGCACCAAGTCCCCAAACCTCACAAGCTGCCCCATCCTAACCTTCAACACGCCGACATCCAGCTCCACCCGTCCTCCAACCGGCAGCTCCCCACCCTTCACCTTAGCACTTCTCATAAACCCAATCAACTCCTCCAAAACCATCCCCAAAACCTTCACCATCTCCCTTCTTCCCTCCTCAAACCCACCAACTCGCTCAACATTATGATGATGATGAGAGTTCAAACATCCCATTTCCATAGCAGCGAGTGATACTATCCTTTGAACTGCCTCTAACCTCCTTATCCTTCTCTTCACTTCACCCATCTCACATTTCTCCTCCTCCTCATCATCATCATCACCACCATTAGCAGCAGCAGCAGCAGCAGCAGTAGTAGTAGTAGTAATAGTAGCAGAAGAAGAAGAAGAATCCGGAAGAGCCACAACAACCGGCAAAGTCATCATCATCTCTTCATACCCCTCCGCCTCACTAACGTCACGATAAAGCCTATACTCAGCCTGCACCATCATCCTCTCCGCCGACACAAACATCCCACCAGTAACCCCATCCTCCCGCCTAATAATATCCCTAACCAGACCGTTCTTGAATTCGAGATCTGTAGGGGACGTCGGCGGGGTGATTTGGGATGCACCGGCGCTGTTTTTGTTGTTGATGCAGACGGTGTCATGGTATAATTGTAGTGCTTCGTCTACGGCTGCGATACGGGCGGTGAGGGTTAGTAAGGTCGTGGTCGTGAAGGAGAGTGCTGCTGCCGTGGAGGTTTCGAGACGGGTTAGGATTGTGCGGTTTGTACGTTTATTTTTATGTATATGTTTGGTCTTGAGGGAGGGTGTATTATTGTGTTTGAGCGTGTGGTTGGAGTTGATGTCGAGGGTTGGGGTCCGAGAAGAAGGAAAAGGTGGGGGTTGTAATTGTAGTTGTAGGGGAGGGGTGGAAGGGGGTGTGATGATGTCTAGATTGGTGGTGATGATGGTTAACCTTTGGCTACTACTGCTGCTGGCGCTTGCACTTGGAGTATCAAAGTTGAAAATATTGTGGGAAGTACTGATTCTTGGGGGTGGGGTTTTTGGGAGGATTGTTGTTCGGTCGTGAAGGACTTTTGATTTGCGGGAAGCGGGGAGGGAGAGTGTGCGGCCCAGATTACTAGCAGAGAGGGAAGGCATTTCTTGGGTTAATGCCATTTTGTCCAAATTTTTATCTAACCCCTTTTTATTACTCTGGCTACGAGACTACTATAGACGGTAGGTAATATGAGAGGTAAGATGAGAGTATATTAGATATGAGTTTGCGAGTCCAAAAGGTGGAGATTATCCTGTAAATCTCGCTTCGCAATTATAATTGCAAATAAACCTTGGAAAAGAGAGATTCGCGAATGTATATAAGAAATTAATATTAAAGTGGTGATATATAATAGTTTTTAATTCTTTTCGGAGTTAATCTGGACGAAAGTGGGGAACGAGAGGGTCTTATTTATGTTTTTCTTTGATATTTTTCACAATTAGCTTATGGTTTGTTTGGTATTGATGCTATTCGCGAGGATGAGAATCGAAGAGTGCGGCACAGATGCAATCGGGATTGTGATGAAGCAATTCAAGGTTCACGATTAAGCTTAAGGGACTGGGGTTAAACGGTGGATCGAATGGGGGGTAACACGGACGGCCAATCGTAAGCAAAGGTTGCAAGCTTAAACGTTCCGAACTTCGATATCAATAATAGGGCAAGCAGGAGTGCCTGAGCTGCTACTGCTGTGATTCATCGATAGTGATGTTTTTCAATGACGGGTAAAAAAGACAGGCTGGAAATTTAACGAGACCAGGTATTCGAGGTATCTAGTTACACAACGTACCATGCACCGACAGGGATGAAATCTTTTAGGTATGGACGTAACGGAATTACTTATTGTATGTATTTCTTGTGATCTCAGAACAATTCTCATGCGAGAGAGGGCACTAATTAGGGAGTGCAATCAGAAAAGACATGCTGAGTTGGTTTGGCGGCAGGGTGGTCTCTGATTAACGGCGGCTATTCCGACAACACAGGTGTCGGCCCTGCATATGCTAGCAAACAAGATCAAATTGAGCGCGAGCGCGCGAGCCGTGTGTGTGCACGTCGCCACCATTCGCCGGTTGAAAACTTGGATTCGAGGCTACTGAAAACTACACATTCGCGGATAATGATGCATGTGCTTTAGGAAGGGGGGGGAATCAATCAGTTTGAGGAATAAAAGTCCCAGCACCGCCGACCGGATGGTGTTTGTCTATTTTTCATTCGGATGGGATGCCATTCTGAGATCCGGAGAGGTTGGGGCCATCATAGCTAGTCTCAAACAATTGAACCCGCCCTGTAACAGGGTCGTTCGTCATGCATGAGGCCGCGGCGGACGGGTAATACCTAGGCCTGTTATTTATATCGTCGATATTATATTAGGATTGATTCCGTTTGGGTCACACATCCATGGATTTTATTCATTCGAATATTTTCATTCCTTGTCAACTTGTGGGTGTTAACATGTTTCGAACAAACCAGGCCGCAGCGAGCTCGAGGGAAGGGGGGGGGGGGGGGGGGGGGGCATCCGGCACCGTGGTATATACGTATCGCTTCAAGAAATCGAAATTATATAAACTATATTAATATAATATGGGCTATGCATGCATGTGCAATGCAATGCAGCCCTACGGCACAGCTAATGAATCCTCATCATCTCGCGATTGTACAATTGTGCTTGGCGATTTATTATTTTTTTTTTTTCTGAAGAAGTTAACTAGTTAACTGAACAATCTTGTACTTTTCGATTTCCCGTGGCCGGTATCTCAAAACAGAAAGCACTCTCTCAAGATGGCATATGAGTTTGCTCAAGTTATTAATAACAGCGTGGCATACCGGTGCCGGGTTCAAAGTGTATTCGTGGACTTGTTATCGTGGTTGAGAGTTTGAGAATCTTTTTTTAAACCGAATTTTAGATTTAGAAATATATAAAAGTAGACATCCGGCATTCATCCGGCCGTCCGAATCTAGTATACGTATGAGGATAGCAGATGGCAAGCATTCGGAGCGCTGACGACAAAGTAGCAGTTTGAGCTCGTGAGATGTTGTTACACGAGAAACGCACGATAGGAAAAGCCATGAGACGGATGTTAATCCTAGACCCTTCGAGCGATTTCTACAAATCCTAAAAATTTTAAGCCGAAGTTGCGTGAATAAAACCACTTCGGCTAGTATTGTTCAATTCGGATTAATTCTGCGTAGTCCGGGGGACGGGATTGTCTTCTTTGGTATACCGCGGACATGTCACCTTTTTCGAGTATAATATCCGGCGATTTTCTAGAGTTTGAACTCTGGGTCCTGGCCTGTTTATACGTGTATTTTGTTTGAGAACCTGATACCTTTAGTGTATTGATAGTGATCAACGACTGCACAGCAATACAAGCCATGTTAAAGTGTCTTCAACAATGGCGTTTGCTTTTATCGGAATTGTGAAACCCATTCAACTTGAAACGCTAGGGTTAGGCCGGACAGGTAATTGGGTACAAATCTTCTCATGCAAGCAAAAATGAAATAGTCACCTGATCGATCAACTGAATGGAAGGTTGTGTGAGGATTTTATTCCATTTTCGATGGTATAATACCCTAGAAATCACAAGTGCTGGTTACTCGCGGAAGAGCAGTGGCCCGGCGCGGGAAATTCAGATTAGCTCTCCTTCACCGATACTTAGTTCTTATACTTATTGTGTACTTTTTTTATAATACGGGTGGGTGAGGACATACCGAGGTTCATTTCCCATTAAAAGTATTCGCCTTGGTGTTATAACGTTACTGGATTCTTCTGATTGAATCGATGAATGTTGTTGGATTTTTTGAGTTGCATATAATTGGACCTGATATGGCAGCTGGTGGGACCAATCGAACAGATGCACGTTTTGGGATAATATATGGCGGGGTGAGAGTGAGAGAACGAGATCTATCGGTTGAAATAACGAGATGAGATTGCTCTTCCAATGGTACAATAAATTCGATTCGAGCTGAGACTCGAGGCGACACGGACCTTTTGACGAGTTATTTCTAATAGAATGACTGTACAGCTGTGTCTAAAGGACAGCCTCGGGCATGATGATTATATAATCCGCAGCGAATCGAATCCCATCATTTGGAATCAGACCGAAAGAACCCTTGCATGAACGAGACATGCATACAAGTTTAGGAGCTATCCCCTCACCTCACAGCTGTTTTCGGCCGCCTGGTCGAGCGAGCGTCCATCGTTTGGTGGTGGTGGTGGTGGTGGTGGTGGTGGTGTTGTTTGTTGTTGGCTTGGTTTTCCCTCCGCCTTCTTTTTTTTTTATTTGATCCTTCGAAGAATTCGAATCCCATCGACGACACCTTCTTCTCATCAGATCTAGTAATAGTATATTTATATATATATA
>LDDX01000188.1:634676-683828 GCA_012184315.1 Arthrobotrys entomopaga | reverse complement strand
TATATATATATATATATATATCTAAAGAGGCCTCAAACTCGCCTCAAGTCCACCCCTCTGCTGCTCACCTGCAACCAACCCGCCCATAATCTCCTTCAACTTCTCCTTCCCATCCAATACATTCTCATTACTCCACATCATCACCGTCCCCGGCAAGAAAGCATTACTCTCAAACACCTTCATATCATGCAGCACATCCGCCACAATCGCAGCCGTCTCCTCATTCCCCTCCACGCCGTTCAACCTCATTTCCTCCAACAGATCCACAACCCCACCGATATCACGGTAGCCCTTCCACCTGGCGTGCAACATTTCATTATACACCGCCACGGAACAACCGATGATATAACTCTCCGGTCCCAACTGCTTTATCTTTTCGAATACAGAAATACAAGCAGCGTAATCCTCATACTCCTCTCTAAAAATGCGAATAACATCCCTCAACAGTTTCGGATAGTTTAGCGTCAACGAAGAAGAAGAAGAAGACACCCCCGCCGCCGTAGCCGTAACCGCTGTCCCAGCCATAATAAAAACCTCGGTTTCCAAAAACTTCAAAACCTCCAAATCATTCCCACACAACGCCAACCGCGACTTTGCAGCTTCGTACTCCTGCAACCTCACCTCATCATCCTCATCATCCTCCTCCTCCAACCCCACCGCTTTCCGCGATAACCCCATCGCCCCAGCAGCAGCCACACGAAGCGAAGCCGGGAAATCACCCTTCGCCAACACCGCCTGCATGCTACCTTTATACCCATCCTCGTTCCCGTTATCCCTCTCCGGCCCGAAAGAAACCATATCATCCCCGACATTCTGCGGTCCTATAGCCGACTCGAAGAGAGCGGATATCATGGGCGAGGGTTTACTGTGTTCCAGTTTCGGTTTCGGTATATTCCCACCTTTAGCTAGTAACTTGTCGAATATGGTGTCGAATATGGTCTTTTCGCGTTGCGTCATGTTCCCACGCGGTGTCGAAACGGGTCTCAACATGCTCGGATCGTCGGGGATTTCGTGCCAGTGACTCGGAGGGTCTTCTTGTAGTTGTTGTTCTCGCCATAGTTGTCGTTTTCTGGGGTTGTAGTTGTCTCTACCCGCTCGACCGCCGCCGTTGCCTGTGTTTAACGCTTTACGGGAGCGGGATTGTGGTGTGTTTGTGTAGAATGTGCTCACTCGTTCGTCGATATCGTCATGGTTGGTACCGTTTTGGGGGGGAGTATTGGCGGGTTTCTTGTTGTTGCTGTTGCGGGCGGAGATGTCGAGTTTGGGGGTGTGTCTTTTGGCACGGTATACGAGGAGTTGGTCCTCCGGTGAGGGTGTGCCTAATAGGTATCCCCATTCGGTTGAGTCTGTGGTAGTAGCGGTGGTGTTAGTGGGAGCTTGAGGTGATGATGAGGATGATAATCGGTCGGTGTCGGTGTCGTCGTTGTCGTTGATGGGGAGGTTGTAGGGTGAGTTTGTGGAGTATGTTCTTTTGGAAAGTATGACGGTTGGTATCGACTTGTTTAGTAGTCTCGTAGCTATATGCCGTCTGGCAGCGGGTGGGTATAGGAAGGATAGCATTGTAGGGTTGACGTTGACGTCTGGGATGATGCTGGTGGTGGGGGTGGTAGTGGGACCCCGCGAGCGGATCGTGCGGCGGGCGGCGCACCGCGAGACGGTGGTTTTGACGGAATTCATATATTTTATATCATCGATTGATCAATATTATAATAGCATGGAGAGGGATGTAAGAAATCGAAAAATATTATGCAATTGTTCAGTTGTTGTTCCTGGTATTCTGAGTGGTATCGTGGTTAATGTATTTTGATATTTTCGAGGTTGAAGTTTTCAAAAGCTCTGTCGCTTCAAGCTTTTTTTTTTTTTTTTTTTTTTTTTGTCGCAGAGACAAGTCGGATTTGGCAAGGTGCCAAAATACCACATTCCAACGCAAACTCTGTCAACTTCTATCGATTCATAATTACTCCATCGTATCAGATTACAAATTACAATTCAATTTTTCGTATATTATATTATTCTAGTAGTATCGTCCATCGGCTTATTTCACAATAATACAAAATAGTAATACGTGGCAGTGCGCAGGCATAAAGTCCAACCAGATGAGCTGCCCACAGTCGTACATCCTAAGTCATTGCACACTAAAGCACCTTGACTCCAGAAGAAAGAGACCATCGTGAACATGTGTATAATATTTAATACAATATAAATATATTTTTCTTGTTAGATCCCACATAATAATAATAATATATCTTGGTCTCAAAGCCAATTATAACCATCAAAAATAATTATAAACAAATAAAACGAAAAAAGACATTAACATTAACAGTAAAAGAACGAGCTCGCAAATTCATTAGAAAACGCAATGAATGAATTCTAAAAATAAATAAATAAATAAAAAATAAAAAATAAAAAATAAAAAAATAAAAAAAGATAATAAAAAGAAAAAGAAGAAAAACCTGGTAACATAACCTCTCATTTCGTTTCCCAAAAAAGATAGAGGAGAGAAGAGGAGAGAAGAGAATAAGCTCGACAGGACTGGGTTACCCATCTAGCCTACCAGTACCGTATTTCATCCCCCCTTCGTATCCAACATACACCCCCCCCCCCCCCCCCGACCAAAAAAGAACAATAAAGAAGAAAAAAAAGTATCAGTCATTCGCTGATATCCAGGCTGTGGTCAAGTTAAACAAAAAAACATATCATATCTTCCTCCACGCATGGCTTCTTGAGCTCCGGTCGATGGGGAATACAAATTTCAAACACGTTGATTAGAACTCAACGGTAAACTCCCAAGTCCCATCCTGCAATCCCTTCGCGGTCGTATCCAACAAAATAACCCGTCGGTTGCTAACATACGCCGTCTTATCCATCATCTCAACTTTAATATTCGCCAGTTGATCCGTCGGCTTCTCAAACAGCTCGCTCAAGCCTTCAACAGCCATCTCCAAATCCTTTTGATTGTCCTCAAATATCGTCGTCAGGTGGTTTCGTTGCAAATAAAAGGCAAACGCGTATGTCCACTTTAATGTCTGACGGCACTGTTGAAGAACTTTACTGGCCGCGTCCAAGTACTGCACTTCGATCCAGGACATGCCCGAAGCGGATTGCAACATTGTCATCTTTTTCTCGGTTTTGATGTAGAGGTCTTTATCCAACTTGCCGGATTGTTCGTGATTGGCGTAGCGGTTGTAGTACTACCAAGAAAAAAAAAAAAAAAAAAAAAAAAAAAGGTAATATCGTTAGTATGATTATTCGTCGTGTTTTCTAGAAAAAAAGGAGTGAGAGGGGAACATACGTGAAGGTATCTCTCCAAGCTAGCTCGACTCTTAGCTTGAACGTCCCGAGCGTCGATACCGCTCTTCTCCTCGTAACGGTTGCAGTTATACCAACTCGTACCGTGCTCGTTCCACGGTCCCATGCACACCCAACAAAACTCATGTTTACACTTCCGGCACGTCATATGATTACACCCGCCGTTCTTTTCAATCGTGCTCTGGCATTTGGGGCATTCCTTGGTGTTCGCAGAAATCCAGTTCGCGGTCTCGGAATCGTCCTCGCATTTCTTGAGCCATTTCTTGACCAAGCCGCAAGGACACGGCTGGTGGTCGTTCGAACCGCAACCGAAGCAGAAGTGGTGACCGCAGGTGCAGAGTACCGTCGGGACGATTTCTTGCAGTTGCTTCTGGGTCACGGGACAGTCGACAACATATTCGCAGTTGGGAGCGGGGCACCAGCGAAGGTTCTCCTTATCTTCAACGTAAGTCCTATTAAGAAGCTCGTTGTATCTGGAAGAAAAAGAAAAAAAAAGACACCGTCAGCATCATCATAAAAACATAAAGAAGTCAAAAAGGAAAAACATACCTAACCATCACATCGGGCCCAGCCAACATTGCGATGCTCTTCGGGTCAATCAAAATTTTGCATCCATCAGAGGGACATTGTATCCGGATGGCCTCTGCCTCCTCTTTAATCTTCTGCGACAGATAATGTCGATAACAATCTGCGCAGTATCGATGGTTACACCTCAACGCGAACGTCTCGAGACCCGGTTCATCCTCGCAGCAGATATCGCACGCGAACCCCGGTATGACCTTGAATTCCGGCTTGTTGCTCCCAGTGAGATCCACGCCAGCTTCCTGGAGCAGTTTCTGAGATCCGTCCATATACTTCTCGAGGAGCACTTCTTTGTTCCATTTGAAATGTCGTAGTAACACGACCGAGTTTTCTTGTGTGAAACCTAGAATCGAGGAAATCTCTTCGACCACGTTCTGTTGTGCGGTTTTGATTTGGTTTTCGGTTAACACCGAGAAGTCAACCTCGTAGGCTTTCTTCTGGGGTCTATCATCTTTATCGTCGAGATATTGGGTCCCGTATTCTTCTTCTTCGAAGTCTGAAATTTTTTTCCAAAAAAGGAAGGAGAAACGAGTTTGCAATGTCAGTCTCGCGCGGATCCCAGGAAAAGTCGTGTTTGGAAGTGATTGTGTGGGGAAAGAGTTGCGGGGCTTTTTTTACTTACCGCTTTCCATGCTCTCATCGGGGTCAAATTCACCATCGGAACCGCCAGATACGAAATCTTCCTCGCTCATCTCGGACATTTTCCCCTTGTGTTCGTCGGGCTCGGTGAGTAATGCTTCGTAGGCTGGCGAGAAGGCCGCTTCCTCTTCGTCGTCGCCGGTGGTAGGGAGCTTGGAGTTTGAGTGCGAGCGCTTGGCGGGTCGTTCCTCGGCTCGAAGAGAGTTTGTGGTTGGTAAGGCGGGTGGTGGCCGCACACCTTCAGCTGTTGATGGTGCTCCTGCTGTTGCTGTGGATGTTGATGGAGCGAGGGTTGGCGAAGCAGCAGATGGCTGGTGAGAGTCTGGGCCTCCTGGAGTCTGGTCTTGTTGACTAGCTGCTGCCGAAGAGGTTTTACGTTTCCGGTTGGACGAGAACGTGGTGAGTGATTTGGGGGGGGAGAGTACAAGGTTATTCCGTTCGAGATGGAAGAACCTTGTGCCGTCGCCTCCTTTACGAAATATGGCCTCCAAGAAGGGAGAAGGAGTACGTACGGACAGGCAGGTAGGAGAAGTGAGAATAACGGGTGAGCGGGGGGAGGGGGAGAAAGTGGAGTTTTTAGCTAGCGGGACGATAGGAGAGAAGCGGTGAGGAGCGAGAGGAGCGAGAGATGATACAGTTGTGAGAATGCTTTGAAAGGTAGAAAGAAGAAAGCGAAGTTAAACTTCAGAAAGATAATCAATGACGGTGAATTGGAGATTTTAAGATGATGGTTGAGGAATGGCGGTCGTGGTTGAAGGGTGGATGTTAGAATGGGGTCCACGTGAAGTCTGGCTTTGAGGGGATCTTTTAAAGAGGAGCCGAGCTTGCTCGAGGTGGGGACGGGTTTGTATACATACAAGTAATAACAAACAGGCTGAGACGGGCACGACAGGGTTGGAGAGTAGAACGCGGGGGGGGCGGACAAGCTGCGAAGCGGTTTATATGTAAGTAAGTACTTAAGTAGGTATATGGTATGATATTTCTGTTCTATAACAACCGCTGGAGTGTACGTATTATATCTATCATCAAGGAAATGAAGGAATATTGGTAAGAAATGTCAGGAGAATCGAGATGAGAAGTGGGAGAAGGAGCAGGCTTAGTTAGCGTGAGTGAGACAAGGCGAGAGCTCACACGTTTATAATAAAGCAGGATAGCCAACTCTGTACGATGAATGCTATGCACTTAAGTACTTATGTATGTACCTACTTAGTAAAGTAGCGACGTAGGAGGAGAATACTCGATTATAAATGGGATTCAAGTGCAGAAATATTGACATCCAACGTCGCCAAATTAATTACTAAGAAGGCCGTCAAGCTCAGGAGCAGCGACGGCGCCTTCTAAGGAAATCTAACACCTCCTCCCCCTCCTTCAATAATAGCTATAACGACAATGACAATACTGCACTGATGTTGTCTATTAGGTATTCCGTGAGGTCAGAGAGATACCTAAGTACTTCTTTGGAACAGGCGCCGGGGGTCTCATGCGAACTGGCCGGGGTGGATGACTCCCAGCTAGCCTGGTCAGCACAGCACTCATCCTGCCTAACAGTACCAGGCCTAGGCAGAATACGCACTACGAAGGACTTTACGTACTGTTCTTCTCGCTAGATCCTAGCTTCACTCTATCTCATATGTATATTCCGATAAAAGAATTTTTTTTTTTTTAAAAAAAAGTATCCTGTTTTAACTTATGATTTATTATCTCCGTCGGTGAACGTAGCTACCAACGATGATCAACCCCCTCATGCATGCAATGCGCATGCTTTTCGCCTGAGCTGGAAAATGCGGGTTCGGAAACGTTCAAACAGGGTAGCGTGATCCATCTCACAAAAAAGACCCGCACAAGAAAACACCAAGAAATCCATGAAGCCCCGTTGTAATTCATATGCGATTTATGAAAAACCAAAATAAATCCGTGTCGTCGTCGTTCAAAACCATGCATGATAAATATATATACAACCTCCCTAATGCCTCTATCGCTCCAAAAGCAAGCCAAATATAAACCAGAAATCCCAAAAGGAAAAAATAATATGTGCGACCCAGAATACCAGCAAAGAGTAAATAAAAACCTCAATGACTGATATACTGGAAAACCTCACTGACAACCCTCTCCTCAATCCCCTCCACAATATCACCCTCTTGTCTCAACAACAAATCCTCAATCTTCCCCATCCCGTCTCCTGCAAAATGGTTCCAGGTACTGGTGTCTCCGTACAACATCGCCGGAGCTTTAACGTATTGCTTCCCATCAGGTTTACACCTCTTGCACTTGAACGTATCGTGCGTATCACTCCTCGTATTACTATTATACTCGAACAGCTTTCTCAAATCTTCCGTTCCAAAATGTCGTTCCACGTCTTGCGCTTCGTCAACCACGCACGACGAGAGGGATTGTTTGTGGGATTGACGTTGGAATATTTTTTCTTCAATAGTGCCGGTTGCGATGAAGCGGTACACAAAACCTAGGTTACCCATTTTGATTAGCATGAACCACCTTAAGCTATATCGTGGAAAAATTTGATCCATGGGGAAAATGTCGACATACAGTCCTTCTTTTGGCCGTCACGCCAGACACGAGCGAGTGCTTGCTGATCGGCTGCGGGATTCCAATCGGGGTCGAACAAAACCAGACGATTGGCACCGATGAGATTGAGACCGCATCCACCAGCTTTACTACTGAGTAAAAAGATAAACTCCTCTCCCTCAGGATCGTTAAATTTGTCCACCAATTTTTGGCGTTTGTTGACCGTCATCGTTCCATCCAAACGAAGGAAACCATAACTATCCCACCTATTAGTTTGGTTCAGAAGAAAGGGGGATATATAAATGAACTCACTTATTCGCCCTTGCAAGTCGTTCAAACACATCCAAAGTCTGTGTGTAATTACTGATAAGCACAATCTTATCGTTGGTATCCTGTCGAATCCTACGCAGCATTCTATCTAACACCAACATCTTCCCAGAGTGGAAAACGTTAACGTAGCGATGATTCTCCCTGCCTCTTGATCCCTTAGGGATGAAATCATCCGGGAAGAATTGCTCGCTTCCGTGCAAGTCGTCGGGGAGATTGAGTAAATCTGGATGATTACACAATTTCTTCAGCACATTGATCGCTTTCAATGGCTTACAACCCACACCACGGAGAAGCTTTTTGACTTCAGAACTCGTGACGAAATGGTTGTATAGATCTTTCTGAAAGGGTGCGAGGTTGCAGAATACGACATGCTCGTATTTTACAGGAAGGTATTTGGAGAGAATATCGTTAGTTCGTCGGATGATAAACTTGTTGACCTTGCCGAAGAGATCGGTGAGTCGTTCGTCTCCCTTCTTTCGAGTCTTCTCGTCGCTATTCGCGTCTCGACCTCTGAGAATTGGCATTTCGTACATTTTACGAAACTCGGCACGGCTGCCGAGATAGTTCGGGTTCGCAAAGTTGAGGAGGGAAAAGTACTCGGTAAGGTCATTCTGGATTGGTGTTCCGGACAAGATGACACGACGCTTGACGTTCAACTCGGTAAGAGATACGAACGTTTGGCTCTCTCCGTTCTTCAATCGATGGCCCTCATCGCATAGCATCAGACCGATCTCTGTGCTTCCGAGTTCTTTGGCGTATAAACGGAGAGTCTCGTATGAGACGATCAGAACCGGCCGGACGATCTGGTTGCCTGAAGCTATAGCCCATTGTTTGAGCTGGCTGATAAGCTCGTCCTTTCCTCCTTTTCCGTCGACTGCGAAGGGATGAATTGTGCCTTCTCCGAGCCATTTTACTGTAATACACCTTTAGTATGTTGTTTCCAAGCTCCCAAAAGGTATATATTCTCACCAAGTTCATTGGCCCAATTGCGGACTAAACTCGACGGACAGGCAATGACACACTTCCTGATAGTCGGCTTTCCAGGCTCCGGTGACTGCTTGAGAAGAGTCCACATCAAAGTAATACATTGCAACTACCCTCCACGTCAGCGCTTCTATCCGAAGAACCCTAAAAAAACCAAAAGCGCAGACATACCGTTTTACCAAGACCCATCTCGTCCGCCATGATACAGCCATGTGCATCCTTGTCAATTAATCCGGTAGCAGCCCGATATAGAAACTGTAGCCCCATAATACGTCAGAAGACTTATCTCAAAATACGTATGGTCATCCAAAAACGAACCTTGACACCCTCAATTTGATGGGGTCGTAGAACCTTCGCCAACTTGGGATCGATAACCACCGCGACACGCGGAACATCACTAGTATCCTGCTTCTTGAGCCCTAATATCTCATTCAAACTCTTGGTCGGCGGCTTCACGACAGCTTTCTCTGCACCTTCCTCGGGCACATCCGGCACGCTCGATGGGACAACCACCTCCTCCTTCTTATCATCAACAGTAGGATCGTAAAGCACGATAGCAAACTCCCCAGCGGGGTCATGCAGAGCCTTGGGAACAAAATTTGCCCCTCTCCGCATCCCCAGCGCTATCGTTGGACGGTTGACATTGATGCGGGATTTATCAATGAACGGGATTGTGAATTGCGCTCGGAATGTGGTTTCTGCGTCTTTCACTTTGAACACAGGTTGCCTATTCGCTTCTCGAAATTTGACCACAGCACCTGGTGTTGTCCATGATGTTTCGCCGTCTTCGCCTGTACCGTCTGCACCCGAATAGTCAACCTTGCGGCGTTTACGCGGTGGGAGAGCAGATTCACGTTTCGGGGCAGCGGAACCGGGACATTTGAACGGTTTTAAGATCGATGAGCCGGATGGGGTTGCGTTTATGCGGAGAACTTTTTGGGCTGACGATTGGGAGGCGGTAGGAGGTCGACGGTTCTCCGAAAGTTGAGTCAAAGGAGATCGGAAGGCGGGGAGTGGGGTAGATGGCTTGCTCATCATTGTTGGTAGGTTTGGGTGCGATCTACCTATCTGTCGCCTGTCGGGACCGAGGCGAACTGGAGAGGCAGATCAAGAGAGGTTAGGTCTGTGCAGAAAACAAGAATGAAATCTCAGAGGCGGCACTGAGTCTTATTCTTTTGTTTTATGATGAGAGGGTGTATTGGTAATCAGAGTTTCTAAAGTGATAAGGTCGTCAGACAAGGAGAGTGATGTGATGGGTAATAGCAAAATGCCATGATGTGGTTGGGGGTCAGTCTGGGATTGGGGAACGCGTCGGGCAGGCGAACGACGAGGCAAAACAAGCTGGGCGTGTTGTTGACATGCACGCATTATCACGTGACTATAGTTTGCCACATTATCAATCCAGCCGAAATCGACCCGCGATTGAGCGTCTAGCCATCTGACTCGATTCGCTAGGGGCATGGTTTGGAGCGACGGAAATATGTAAATAAGTGAGCCACTAGGACAGAGCCTTTGGGATCTAAAGCTTCTACACAATAGCTAATTAATGGACGATATAATAGGAGAACATTCGATGGTCTGCAAGAGACATCTTGATACTTGATTGATCTTGATCTTGTATCTGTTCTTTGCTCTTAGCACCTACTTTAATTGGTAACACACATGTTCAAACCAACCTTTGAAGCTCTTGGTGACAATTGTTAACTTGCATAAACGGATGAATTCAGAAAGGGTGCGAGATTAGATCAATTAAGCCTTGAAATCTCAATCTCGTGTTCTGCCTTATCCAGAAAGCCACCGGGAAAACAAGGTTCCTGCTGTATTTCAATCAGTTTCGATACACAGAAATTATCCCGGGTATCTGCATGAATGATGGCAGAGAACTGGGCGGACTTGCATTGCCGAGAAGCAATGGTGTTGCAAGTCCAAGCGGAAGATCTCCACGGAAGCGAGAGGCTTAGCTTCCATGCATTGTAGCAGATGAGGCTGAGGAGGGTCTTTCTAATTTTTTTCAATTCTTTTTCTCCCTTCTTTTTTGTCCAATGCCTTGTATCATCCGGGTCGTGTGGGGTTGTTCGGACAAGGGGGCCTGAGTGTTTAAAGTTGCGCGAAGAAGAGTCAGATTGATGAACCCTGGTTCGAACTAAACTCTGGAAGTGTCTAGCGGATTATTTCTGCATCCCTGGAAAATAGAACCGGCGATTTAATCGATCAGGTTGTCGAGATTTGTTGCGTCTTTGCATCATTCTCTCCTGTGTCTTTCAAATGAATAATACTATGATGAATGAATATCACTTCTCCAGACTATGAATTATCCCAGATTAGAGGATTGGTACGGTGCATCCGTTGTGTGAATGTGCGAGGTAACTCAAGATTGATTGACTGGGAAGAGCGGGATTGAATCTGGACCTTAACCAATCTTCCCTGCATGCAAGAGATCGTGCATCACAAGGACAGGATCCAAAAGAATGCGAATGAGAGCGCCAAACATGCTATCAATATGCCAGTTATCATTCTTCGATGCGTCTCCGGATCATTCGTCATTCGGTAGACAAAGAAAGGACCAAATAGCAAGAATATTGCATACTTGAGTCATAGCCAAATCTTCGGGGAACGAGCTGTGTGGAGAATATGCAGTCAGAGTCGAGCCTCAAGATGGTGAGATGCATATGGGGAGTAATAAATGGTGATATTAAGACGGGACCCTGTCAAAATATCAGACAAACTTTGCTATTTTGGTCGTGAGCAAAAAAAAATAAAATAAAGGCACACTCCCAGTCTTTCTGCTGCTTCTTCGTTCTCGAAATGCTTGTGACGATAACATATGTTCTCTCTTGGATATGACTGTTATTTTTCCTTAGCGTGTGTGGAACCGAGAACCTGAGGTACATCGAAAGGCACACAGACACACAACCACTCAATTGTAACTAGCACTATCGCCAAGCAAGTATCATCAGCATCATACTCATCATTTCCGAAGGGGAGGGAGAGGGTCGCTGAACTTAGCTAGCTTGGTGGAGCACAGCAGAGGAGTGTGCCTGAAGTGTTTGTGCCTGTGTCTCGTCGGCAGAGAGCGAAACCTGCGAGCACACCAAACTAACCTCTTCACGCTTCAAACACTCCCCTTTCCACCGACGCACTTCCATTCTTATTTAACATCCTCCCTCTCTCCTCCTCCATTCCCCTTCCTCTCTCCCATTATTATCAACTTCATCGAATATACCAAACAATAATATTTATTCACGCACAAACGCCGCTACTTTTAGTTTAAATTTTATTATTATTTGTTATTTATTTATTTATTTTTTCCATCAGTATACGAATACCATCTAGGCAAGCCGCTGTAACCCGATCCACTTACGCTTCGCCTCTTGTCGCCTAAACCTCCCAGAAAAGGCCCACTCGCGCAAGGATCTCAAAACAAACCTGGGCACTCAACCTCTTAGATCCTTCTAAATCAAACCAAACCTATCCGATTGAATATATAATATTCAACCAAATACACCCGACCTGAAAATTTTTTAAACATTCTTCTTCTCAGTAATCAGCTTAATCGTTGTCGCCACTCAGCTACTTAATCAGCGAATATCTGCCCTGCTAATCAATCATATAACTGCGACCCAAAACCAATTTATCCCACTACATCTCTCAAATACACACCGTAGAAGAAGAAAAGCTCCAACGAAAACCGCCTAGGATGCTGTTTATGGGCGGCCTCGCTCAGGATCCCGCTCTCATGGCCATGAACGCAGGTCTATACAATCAAATCCCAATGGGTGCCAACGGCATACCCGGCCAAGCTCCGGTTCAAAATGATGAAGCTCTTGCCTCCATCCCAGGAGCTGAGATGGTCAAGCGCTTGCTCGATCAGTATGGAATTGACTCCTCCATGCTCATCACCATCGGCATGCTTCTCACCATCTTCAACTCATTCACTGGACTTTACACATTCTTCTTGAGCTTACTCTACCAGGCTATGAACTTCTTCGCCGCCTACTTTTTATCCAAAGCTCATATCCGCTCCAACGACGAGTCCTTCGATTATGTCATGGAATATCTAACCAGAAACGAAATCTCCACCGACTCTCGATTATTTCATGTCAGCACCCAGCAGGACACTATCCCCAGAAAGCACAAGGCTATGTTTTACGACGGTGCCACTTTCCAGGGAATCAACCGTCCAGACAGTGAATTCGTCCAAACCGACGAATATGGCCCGAAGCTCAAGTTCATCCCGGCGTCCGCAAAAAAGCACTACTTTTTCTTCGAGCGCACCCTCTTCATCATTGAGCGAACTATCGAGCACACTCCAACCCACAATAACAATGGTGGTGCCCGTCCCGATGACGAGACAGTCGACATCTGGACCGTTGGTCGTGACCCACAAGCTCTCCGTCGCTTCCTCTCCCATTGTCGTGTCCTTTTCATGAAACAACAGCAATACAAGACCGTTCTCCACACCTGTGACACCTACGATATGAGATGGTCCGCCTCTCAAACCCGCCCAATCCGTTCTCTCGACTCCGTTGTCATGACCTTCAAGGACAAGAACCGTCTCCTCACTGATATCGCCGAATACCTCTCTCCAAAGACAAAGGCATGGTATCAAGAGCAAGGACTTCCCTACCGTCGTGGTTATCTCTTCTACGGTCTTCCCGGAACCGGTAAGACTTCGCTCACAACCGCTATCGCCGGAGCCTTCAACCTCAAGCTCTTCATCCTCTCCCTCGGTTCTCAAAATCTCCACGACAACTACGTCCAAGAACTCTTCATGTCTCTTCCACCCCGTGCTATTGTCCTTCTCGAGGATGTTGACTCCGCCAATGTTGACCGTGACTACGGTTATGGCATGCCACACGATGAGGATATCGACTCTGACGACGACGAGGAAGTTGACAAGGTTCTCAACCGCGGCCAAAACAACCGCCGTCCATCCAATGTTTCGCTCTCCGGTCTTTTGAATGCCATTGATGGTGTCGGTTCCGCTGAAGGACGTGTTTTGATCATGACTACCAATCGTCGCGAGTCCCTTGATTCCGCTTTGATCCGCCCCGGTAGAGTTGACATGGAAATTGAATTTGGCCGCGCCAACAAGGAAGTCTTGGAACAGATCTTCATCCAGCTCTACTCTGGCAAGAAGCAAAACGTCTCGTCCCTGGTTCTCGAGAAGGAGGTTAAGAAGACCGAAAAGGAAATCGCAGCCGAAGCCACACACAAGCAGGAAATCGAGGAACTCGCCAAGCAATTCGCCGAAATGGTTCCTGAAGCTACTTTCACCCCCGCTGAAGTTCAGAACTTCCTACTCCCCCGTAAGAGAGATCCAAAACTCGCTATCGAGGAATTGCCAGCGTGGTTGCAGACTCAACTCGACAACATCAAGAGGGCTGAGGAGAAGGAGAAGAAGAAGCGTACCAAGTTCCTCCAGAGACGCCAGAAGTGGCTCAAGCAGCGGAAGCAGATGAAGATGATGAATCACGATGATAGCGATGATGAGAGCAACTACGGAGACAAGAAGAAGAGAAGAAAGAGCAGGGAGTTCCTTGAGGATATCGCTGAGGAGGGCGAGCACAAGGAAGGTGAAGAGGGTGAGAATACCGAGGCTACTGAGGCTAGGGAGGAGGAAAAGGCTGAGAGTGTTATTCCCGAGATCAAGACTGAGGTCGTGGAAGGGGATGACAACAAGAGCAGTAAGAAGAGCGAGGAGGGTGATTGGTCTGATGTTGAGACTAGCAGACCCGCCAGCCGACCGAACGAGCCCGATACCTCTGCTTAAGTTTGCTTGTAGATGAGCATTAGTTGTTTGGTTTCTTGTGTTTTTAAGCATTTCTAGGCGGTGTACTTACAGGTGTTCTTCGGATACTGGTTTGCTTTGATCGCTAGTTTCTTTTTTTTGTATTATTTTTATTCTTCTTCATGACTTTAGTGCATGGCAACTTCATATACAGTGGCATATTTTTTATGAGCCAAGAATGTTAGTTACTTTATCAAGAGCCTTTATATCACTTACCAAGAAGTTTCTATATCTATCTTTCTCTGTATTCCCAGAGTGCATATTTCCTAGAAATGAACCCTATCATCATACGTAAATCAGATGTGTAAAAATGTGCTATATCTACTTATCTTATCATCAAATATAATTATAGTTGATCAAGAAACGTAAATGTTCATAATTGTCTTCTTATTTGTATACTGATGAACCGAACCTCTAATCACTATGGATTTAATAAACATTATCATTGCCTTGCATGCATACATACAATAGAGAGATATCAAAGAGAGATCGAGTAGTCCATATATATTGGAATAAGCGCCGCTACGGTCACCTATACCTATGATAGCCATTCGAATCATCTCGCAGTAGCATTCCCACCTGCTATTCTTCCGGACATTCTCTGTGCTGCGACGCTGAATACTGCGATGGAAGAGACGAAGAGGATTAGGTTCCAGAACTGCCGATAACAATTTCAATCAGTGAATGTGAGTTCCTCTAATATTTTAATCGAAGTATGTTTTGTTTCTTACGGCGGATCTAGAATATGAACTCTCCTCTGTTTCCGTTCTCGCGTTGGCGAAGAGGCGGCGTAGGTTTGGTAGTGACGCCTGCATGTGGATTTGAGATTACTATCAGTTAGCCGCTGAACATGCAAGCTATAGAGAGAAGTTGGTGTACCATATTGTGGTGAGTTGTTAGCTATTGCTATCGCTAGGGTCTTTGGTATATTGGCTTCCTATCCTAGATTCATCAGAAGCAGTAGCTTGCTTGCAGCTTGCGAAACTATAACTATCCCGTCAAAGTTCTGGTCCATGCATGGTGGATCCAAAGCCGTTGTGTTGGATTTTTGCGGTAAGCTCAAACGGCCATCTAATCTAATCTGATCGCCCGCAGCACAGCTCCCACCAGCTACCTCGCGCCTTCAACCACACCACACCGCTCAGCCAAGCTCACGACAACCTGCACTGCACTTTGGCTCCCACATTGCCAGATACTCTTCATTCTTTCTCATCCGTCATCGAGAAGGCGTAATCCTACCCGAATCCACACGATACCAGATACAATACCCCTGATACCGATACGTACACTTCGAACCCCTAACCACCACCACCGCTCACGCCGCGGAAGCTTCAGCTTTCAGCTTCACTCAGGCGAAAAATCAAATAACAGCCAAGATGAATACCGTAAATCGCATTCGGAACGTCTTTCAGGTTCCGCGGAAAGGAGAAACATTCGAGTTGAGGAGCGGATTGGTACTTGACCCTCACCCTAACCTCCAGCTAAGTTATCTCGTAGGTAGCCAAAAGCTAACTTGTCATGTACGTAGGTATCCCAATACGCCCACGAAAGGTCAGCACACACAACGTCCACGTCACATTAATTATCCGCAGTACACTTAATATGGATATTAACGATCAATTTAACGCCATAAATAAACAGAAAGGATGCAATTCAACGTACAATCATGGCCATGACCCTTGGCAAGGACGTATCAGCTCTCTTCCCCGACGTTCTGAAGAATATCGCCACCCCGGATCTCGATCAGAAAAAGCTGGTGTATTTGTATCTCATGAATTATGCCAAGTCTCATCCTGATTTATGCATTTTGGCAGTGAACACATTCGTACAGGTGCGTTATAATATAACATTATATAATCGCCTTTTCATAGTCTGGATTTGAGGTTTTATATGTAGTTTTGGTGGGACTGATCTTTGTTTTTCTTCTGTGCCATTAGGACTCGGAGGATCCGAACCCGCTTGTCAGGGCGCTGGCGATACGGACTATGGGATGTATCAGGGTCGATAAAATGGTAGATTATATGGAGGAACCGCTGAGGAAGACGTTGAAGGTATTATTATTATCCATTTCTCAAGTTACGGGATTGGTTGATAGCTTATATATCTACGTTTCTTTTTTTGTGGTGGGGTAGGATGAAAGTCCGTACGTGCGAAAAACGGCAGCGATATGTGTCGCCAAACTGTTCGATTTAAATCCTCAATTATGTCTTGAGAATGGGTTCTTAGAGCAATTGCAGGAGATGATTGCTGATTCGAATCCGATGGTGTGTATTGGGATTCAATTGGAATATCTCGATTGAATATACTTACGGTCTTTATAGGTGGTTGCCAATTCTGTTACTGCTTTAGCAGAGATTCAGCATTCGGCGCCAGAAACAGGCGCTTTGACGGTATCACCACCGGTTCTGAAAAAGCTTCTACTAGCGTTGAACGAGTGCACAGAGTATGTACCTTTTCAAATGACTACAGTATCCCAAAGCTGATGTGTTTTTCTTAGATGGGGTCGGATTACAATCCTAACACAACTCGCCGAATACCATACCACCGACCTCAAAGAGACAGAGCACATATGCGAAAGAGTCGTCCCTCAATTCCAGCACGTGAACCCTAGCGTCGTCATTTCTGCGATCAAGGTCGTCTTTGCGCATATGAAGGGCTTAAATTACGAAGTAGTTAAGACCTACATGAGGAAAATGGCGCCACCGCTTGGTATTGCAAATTCGCTATCCTCAACCTAGTGAGCCTATCGTGCTAAGATGTTCTAGTTACTCTTCTATCCTCTGCACCGGAAGTCCAATACGTCGCTCTCCGCAATATCAATCTACTCCTTCAAAAGCAGCCTGACATCTTATCCAAAGAAATGCGAGTATTTTTCTGCAAATATAACGACCCACCATATGTAAAGCTCGAGAAGCTCGAGATCATGATACGGATAGCCAACGATAATAACGTCGATCAGCTCTTGATGGAACTTAAAGAGTACGCTCTGGAGGTCGACATGGACTTTGTCAGGCGAGCTGTTAAGGCGATTGGCCAGTGCGCGATCAAGATTGAGAGTGCTAAGGATAAATGCGTAAACGTGCTCATGGATCTGATCAATACTAAAGTGAATTATGTCGTGCAGGAGGCCATCGTGGTGATAAAAGTGAGTTTCCTTACCGAAACGACATGAACCAATACCGTTATCGAAAACGGAGATGCTTTCATACATGGAAGTGGGTTTTAGCATGGTGAAGGAATGCAGCTGACAGGGATTTTTATTTGTTTCTGATAGGATATTCTACGAAAATACCCAGGCTACGAGGGCATAATACCCCAATTATGCCAATCACTCGATGAACTCGACGAACCGAGCGCACGAGGCTCTCTGATATGGATTGTGGGGGAATATGCGGAAAAGATCAACAACGCGGACGAGATCCTGACGACCTTCATCGAGGGTCTCGACGAGGAAGAAACGCAGGTACAGCTGCAGTTGTTGACCGCAACCGTCAAACTGTTCCTAAAGAAGCCGCAAACGAGCCCGTTGGTGCAAAAGGTACTGCAGGCCGTAACTACCAAGAGCGATAATCCGGATTTGAGAGATCGGGCGTTCATCTACTGGCGGTTGTTATCGAATGACCCCGCACTGGCAAAGGTACGTACGATATCGCATCTTAGTCATCTAACCCGTATTTCAATCTACATAACGCACTTTTTTTGTTCAATTTTCATTTTTTGTTTTTTTGCGATTTGGTGTTTGGATTTTTGGAATTAACGGCTGAGAATTACGACGGGAGCAGACAATTATCCTTGCAGACAAGCCGCCGATTACATCCACCATCAAGTCGCTACCAGCGGGACTGCTGGAACAGCTTCTTTCCGAGATTTCCACTCTAGCGTCAGTGTACCACAAGCCACCAGAGACGTTTGTCGGACACGGCAGAACAGGCGCAGATGCCTTACAGAAGCGTGCATTGGAGTGAGTCAACGTTCCCTTTTTCCCTCCCCACGTTTACCCCATCCCCTACCGTTACGAAACATGAGATTAGATTACACGAAACCTACACACAACATGTCACGTACGATGATTTCATTTCCAATTTCTTATCATTAACCTTTTTTTTTTTTTCTTTTCTGGGGAATTACAGAGAGGCACAACAAAACGCGCGCGAAAACCCGATTCAAGCGGCAGCGGCCGTGGCAGGCGGAAAGGTTACAAATGTGGAGAACCTGCTAGATATCGATTTCGATGGCGGTGCACCGGCGAGCGCGTCGACGCCTTCAAACGATCCATTCGCGGTGGACTCGACGGAGACTAGCAGGGTTGCCAGTCCTATTTCCGGATTATCTGCGAATCCAGGCGGGATCCAGCAGCCAGCGAACAATTTGGACGATTTGCTGGGAGTTTTTGGGAGTGATGGGAGCGTGCAGGGTGGCAGTGGTGGTCACGCGACCGCGGGGTCGGATATGGATATTTTAGGAGGAGGGTTTGGAGGGATGAATTTGGCTGGGTCGCCGCCGGCTGGAGGACAGCAGCAACAACAGGGACAACAGAAGCAGATGAAGAATGAGGACATTTTGGGATTGTTTTAGAAGAGAGGGCTAAGCTAAGCTAAGCTAAGCGAAGCGATTGTGGAAATATCTTTTTTTTAACATACTCCGTACATTTTTATCATCATATATTCTTGGACGCGCAGAAGCAGCGGGATTGGATACATTTTAACTATTTCTTTCGGGTGTCTAAAAATAAATGAAACCAAAATTAAGGTACTTTTACAATATATTATTGATAATGACGGCATTGAGGCTTGCTCTATATTAGCTCGCCTGCATCCAGTTCATTATAATATGCAAAAGCTAAAAAAGTCGAACATGTGTCCCCTATGCCAGGGCGTTCGTTCTACTTGTAGCTTGAGAATGCAAGTAATGCAAGGTGAAATGTTGCGGTTTCGAACGGGCGTCCGGACTTGCATCCACGCGCCCCAGAAGCTTAAGAGACGGGATATGTACATACATACCTGTACCTGAAAGGAATAATTATAGACGGGCTCGATCGATTCATACATCCTTGAGTATATGTGCTGTGATCGTGATCGATACCATACTTATAGCGATACCCATATTATATTATAGCATACCATGACACGGACCAAAACCCACATCCAACGGACCCTCATCAGTCCAAGATTACACGTTTCAGGCTGGACCGGGCTAACTCGCTCTCGACCAGACCAGACCTGGTCTTTTCTTCACTTACCTTTCCCTTTCCCTTTCCCTTTCTCAAGTTCCTTTTTTCATTTACTTTGCTTTTTTCTTTTTTTGTTGGTTGACCAGGCAGGGTTTTTGGTGACTGTGACCCGCCAAGATCTCTCGTGCAGGGAAGAGCACTAAAAGAGCCGGACGCGGCGAGACGAGTGACGAGGACGAGGGTGCGAGTGGTGGTGGGCCGGGGGGGTAAGGAAGAGCGGCAATGCAGAGCACAGCGAAAGAATGGGATCGACGTCATCGCTGCCGTTTCCAGCGGGTGGGAGGAGTGGAGCCCGGAATGCCAAGACGAGCAGTGCTCTGCAGTTGAAGTGCAAGTGCAGTGGGCGGACCCACTTCTATTAGCTTCTCTCACCTTTTTTCAATCCATTCGATTTATTTCTGATATTTTACGTTCGGGAAGTGAGGGTTAACCGTTAAACACACCGAAAGGAAAAGAGAGGTTTCCTTTGGGAAAGTTCAAGTCCAACAGAGGAAGAAAAAAGTATTAAATCGTCCCTTTGCATCACTCTCCTCTCTCTCTCTCTCTCTCGAGAAACTCCAACAAAGACGGTTGTGGGAGAGAATATCGACATTCTTACGCTGCAGGCCTTATTGGCTGGATATCCTGTCCCGCGAAAATACGGCGAGTTTTCCTTGTTCTCACGGAGTTCTACGAAAGACGGCATGGTAGATCTTTGCTCTTTTTCGCACGATTAGTACCGTATTGTGAAGTCAGGCCTAGCTAGCTATGTATGTAGCCTTTTCTATAGAAGCGAGGTTATAATATAATATTGCAAAGTGGGAATTTTCAAGGGCCAGTTAACTTCTGGAATCGATGAAGTCCCGAAATCTGCGATTCATCGTGGACCCCCCTCCCCTCACATTTTATTATTTTCCTTCCACCCTTATATAACAAGTCGTATATACATATATATATCTTGATTACTTACTTTTTTTTATTCGATAAGCGAGGGTCCGCGACGATACGGAAGACGAAGGAGGGTTTTAAATGCATAAAAGTAGTGGATGGGCTCAGGGTGGGGATGAATTGGAAAGACACAGATCTGGGTTGATCAGATGTGTAAGCTGTCTATCTGTCTGTCTGTATCATCTGTCGTAAGTACGTCGTACGTATTCGAATGTCAAAGAAGGGATAACGCGCGAGATTTGAAAAAAAAAAAAAGGCCACATGCATTACAAGCAAGATGTTGATCGATTTCGAAATCTCTTCGGATGAGATGCATCGTATCGTATCGATGACCCGTCGATTCGAATAACATTATTATATTATATTGCTTTCTTTTTCCTTTTCCTTTTTAGTTTTTACGGATTTCGAATTAATCATTATCATCTTGTGAAACATATGTGTACACTTCTGGTTTACCCCTCAGCTAACTCAACTGAACAAGAGGGAGGCCCCAGGGTAAAAGAGGTACCTAAGTCAAGTAATTTTTGTCTCTTGTACCTTGAGCCCGTTTTTTTTTTTTTCTCATCCCGTCTTTACAGTAGCTTTCTGAATCATTGAAAATCCGTGGTACCATATTATAATATTGTGTTATTGGTGAGCTTTATGTCCGGAAGTGTTTTAGTCCTCAGTTGTTTGTTAGAGAGAGACAAAGCAACCGCTCTTAATCTTGGGTATAGCTTCACGATAGCTAATTGGCCAGGGAATGAACTGGATAGTTGGACTCTGGTAATGGTAGCATTCCATGTATGTACAAAGGCACATACGAACATAATAGCACCTTTTTAGCTCGCATTTTTTTTGAAATAAATTGTTTGCGTCCATCCTATCTGATGTCTGTCACGCTTTTCTTTCTTTCTTTCTTTTTTTTCGCATGAATTTTTCTTTCCTTTTTTTCTCGTTCAACCGGACCAACCAGCGCTTTTAAATTTAAATTTACGAAAAAAAGACACAAGTGAGCATCGGTCAGGTTATCCTCTCGAGCTCTCTCCGGTCTGGTGATATCCTCTGCACCTCTCTGCCGTTTTATTTCCTGTCACTTTTTTTTTGTCATTCAGCTACATTTATCGGTATAGTTTCTTCTTTCTTTTCCTTTTCGTAAAATGTTAACCTTTTCGTAAAATGTTAAAAATGTTAAATGTGCTAGTTGGAAAGCAAGGGGTAAGGAAGGAAGGAAGTGGAAAGCCTCTTTTCGTTAGCTCGGCCGGTTGACCGGGAACATGCTTGTGCGATAGCTACATACATATATATACATACCATAGATCTTGTACCATCGGATTTGCACGTATGTTTATGCGCGTTTACAACATACGCACATGATATATATTTTACATCTACAGTAGTACTCAACTCGAACCCCCTTTGTAAATATCACAGAAATATATATGTAAGGTCGTTCTACCAGGCCGAGCTGAAACTGAAAATTCTTGCCACGATCGCGATCAAACGATATCGTAAAATGTATACTTGTACCTGTACAATTATTAATAGATATTATATCAGATCGTCGTGCGTGCACTGGGACGTGCCGTTTTCTTCCTCTCCTGATGGCTTGCTTTTTGCCTGTCATTTTTTTAAAAAAATATTTTTAAAGTTAAAGTAGGGCTAACGGGGCAAAAAAAGGCGAACAACGTCCATACACACACGGGAACGGGGGGTACCGGTTGCACATGAAGTTTAAGATTTTTAAAAGAGATGATTTCGAATAATTAACTATGGTGTTTCGGAGCTGATGCACGAAAAAGGTAAATAAGAATACAAAACGGTGCACCGGTGAAATTTGGGGTCAAGTTGCAAGCCACCAACGTTAACCGCTAGTATGATATTTAATTATTAAACTGGCAGCAATAATTGGTGCCCCAGACTGGCAATAATGATTTATACGTGTACCTATTTTCGAGGGATGTAAAATTCGCACGCTTGGTTACGTTTCGGAGACCGGGATCAGAAAATTTTAATGCATCTGAGAGATCTGGAAAATCTGATCGAATTATTATTATTATCTGGTGGTTCGGCCGGTACTTGCAGAATTAACCGGCGTCGAAACGAGAATGTGAAAAAATAAAAAATAAAATAAAAAAACCTGTGAACAAGGCAAGGCAGGAAGAAGCAGCAGATTAATGTATCTCTTTTGGTGTTCCCCACCTTTGGACACAATTAAATGCAATGTTCCCCCAAGCTGGTCGTCCGAGTTAAGGTCCAAGTTCAACCCTGGCCTTTCGCAACCCATTCCTGGGTTTTTTTTCCTTTCTCCCATCGAATCTCGCTTTCTTTCCTTTTTCCCACCACCAAGAATTCTCTAGTCTGTTTTTTCTTTTCTTTTCTTTTCTTTTCTTTTCTTCTTTCTCCCGCTCCGTTGGCGTCGAAATCTCCTTTCCTTGCTTGCTTGCTTGCTTGCTTCCCTCAGAGCAGAGGGGCCGATGTTAAAGTAAGGGTGGGTCGCCCACACTTGTTTGACGAAAGCCTGCTGCGCGACGAGCGGACAGACCAGACCGCTGTATTAAAAAGGGCCGCTTCTAGACCGGCCTCGCCTCTCAACCTTTTGTTTCCCCTTCCTTTTCCCCCTCACATCATAATACGATTCCAAACAAAAAAAAAAAATATCCACACCCAACTGTTCGATCCTTACCTGCATTTTTCGCCTAAATCTCGTTTTATTCTTACTTTTAATTTTTCTTTCTCTTTTCCCTCTCGAGGAGAAGCAGACGAAGAACAAAACAGTTAGCAGGTGCAACTTGTTGGAAATTGATTCCACACGCCATACCTTTTGCATTTTGGCAGACGTTGTTTTTGTTTTCACTCTTTGTTTTTCTCGGTTCCGTTCCCATTAGCCTGTGACCTCGCCATTAAGGAACTGGGAATTGCGGTACCTTGTGTGATTTGTTCGTATACTTTTTTTTTTTACTGGGTGTAAGACTTTTCATTTTATATTTGCTGCCATTTTCGATTTTATAATATTTTTGAACCGAGGGCTTTGCTTACCTTGCCGAAGCAACCAAATCACGCTTCCCCCTTTGGCGCGACAGTTCTCTCGATTCGGACGGATAACTAAGAGATCCTTTCGTTTTCTCTTTTCGAAATATCGTCCTATATACGCACGATTTGCTGAAATAGATAGATCAATCTTTCTATTCCTCATCTTCATCTCAAAGATCTATATCGATCCAAGTTGAATATATATCTATATATACACGCTTCGGTAAGTCTATAAGTTTTTTGATAATATTTGTTAAATCCTTTTTGGCTTTGTTTCCCAAGCGATTCGATTCGTCATCCCGACCGAAAGCCGTGCGCTTGCAATTAGTTTTTTTTTGCCCCCGCTGTCCCACGGTATCGGTACCGGTTGCGGTGCCTCCCTCCTCCACTACTGGCCTCTGAAATCACCAAATCATCTGATATAATATATATATTATTGGTATATATTAAAAGCACCTCCACACCTTAAAAATGCCCATCAAAATAGTTAGCCACACTGTCGGTGTTGATGATATCGCCTCTTTCATTTGTATTTTCATAGATCGCGTTATATCATTTTTATTTTATTGGTTCCAGTTCTGCCTTGACAAGATTTCGCAGCCTTGTAAATTGTATACAATGCTTGGCGGAAATTGCATTGGGGATATTCATTATATTTGTATCTATTTCTCCACCGTTGCCTCGTTATCTCGAGTTTAAATTGTCTTCTTTTCCCAATATTCCCAGATTTCCTTCAGTATATGTAATTGATTCTTTTTTATTTTCTCTTTTTTGTCCTCCAATCGTTAAGAAGAAATGAAAAAGAGAAGAAAGAAAGAAAGAAGAAAGAGGGAATCGACCTTCCCTTGAATCCCCTTCCTTCTGACGATCGACACATTTCAATCTTATATGGGCCGGCCAGCCACCTCCAATAAATTCCCAAAAAGCAGCTGCCTAAGCAGAACTTCAACCTCTTGGTTGTCCGAGTTCCCCTCCCCCCAGCTGGATGGATAAGCTAAAGCACAAAAGTTAGCTTTCCTTGCAAAGCTCCTGCTACTACCCCATACGCGCTGGCTGTATCTTTTTTCCCTCTTTCAAATACCCATTTCCCTTCTAGTCAACCAGTAAAGTCACTCGTCTGGTCATCTGCTCTCCTTCCCTCTCCTCTCCCCCCCCCCCCCCCCCCCCCCCCCATCCTCTTCCCGTTCTACCCGTTCGTCAAACTCGTCACGATCGATCGATCTCGGACGGAACATTTCTTTCTTTTCTTCATATTCTCAGGTTTTTAATAATTGCATTGGCAACCATCCTGATATTCACGGACACACGAGTCACTTCTTTTTTCTTAAAAAAAAAAAAAAAAATTATAACTTATGCGTATAACTTGGTATTCGAATCTTTAATCTAACCAAAACACTCATCGTTGACAGCGGGAATTTCCACTATTTTTCTCACTCGGGAAGGCAACAAATACATACACACACACATCCACACTAGTTCATATTATACTACACTACACTACACGTAACTCAGTAACTGTACAAGAGTATACCGTGCAAAAAGTACAATTCAGAGGGGCAGACGTAACTTAACTTAAAGTTAAGCTTCCGAGATTTAATCATATTATTTACCGCCACCAAAAACAGCCCATCGCGATAAACTTCAACAAATCGCCAAAAAAAGCCGCTCACCCGGTTTTATTTTATCTACCAACCACATACGCCAGTTGTAGGTATTCCTTTTTACCGACAGTTATATGCACCGAAAAGGAATACAATTCATCTGGAGAGAGTTTGTCCGACTGTCGTTTACTCGTCCTTCTTTACTGTTGCTTTTTTATTTAAGTACTTGGACGAACAGCATCTATTAGGTGGATATTATTGCGCTTTCGGGACATATATATCCAACCTTGCAAAACCAACTTTTTTTTTTTCTGGAGTCCCTCTCTACCGCTTCGGTTCGCGGATACTAAGCCAACCTTTTTAAACTACTCCGGTGGAACTTGGGTTATTAATTATTGAGTTATACCTGTTGGTTCGGATAGGGATAGATTCTAACTTGACAGGACATTCTCATCACGCGAAGGGAAAAAAACAAAAAGAAGGATACATACATCTTTTCTTTGCTTCTCGCTTTGACGGGGACGAGGGTCTAGATAGGCGATAAATCGATCTATCTTCTCACGTGGGTTTTTCATCTTGACGGTTAATTATCCAAAAACACGTGGGATTGATTGAACCAAGTAACCAGGGGGGCTGTGAGAGCTTGAGTTCCTTTTCCATTTAAATATTTCTTTTCCTTTTCTTTTCCCTTCCCTTTAATATTATAAGTTTTTGAAAAGATGGATTCAGGGGAGTCGTCCAGCAAAGGCGCTGGTACACTAGGTGCTCCTGGGGGAGCTGACTTTGTCAAGAAGTTATATCGGTATGTGCGGATAAAATATACCTCTCAAGTTCAAACCCTCTCTATCATCATATGATACAAACCATAGTGCAAGATGCTAATTCAAATACGTTCATGACAGCATGTTGGGTGATAAGGGCCATAGCGACGTCGTTCGATGGTCTGATAGCGGGAACAGTTTTATAGTATTTGACGTACGTGCAATCACTCTCGTTTTCATCCGAGTTTATAATTATAACATCAGCTAATGAATTAATTCATCGATAAATTTAAATAGAATAACGAATTCACGAAGAATGTACTGCCGTTGCATTTCAAGCACAGCAACTTTGCCAGCTTTGTGAGACAGCTGAACAAGTATGACTTCCACAAAGTCAGAGCCTCAGACGAGGCCGTCGCGACAGGACCTAACGGGGTGCGTTTCTTCCAACTTTTCCTTCGAATTACAATTTACTAAAAAAGTCGAGAGTTATAATGTTTATTTGTATTAACCTCTACAGCAGGATCAAGCATGGGAATTCGTCCACCCGCAGTTCCGCGTAGGAAACGACGGCAACATGGAGGGTATACGGCGAAAGGCGC
Organism: Arthrobotrys entomopaga; assembly: GCA_012184315.1. NCBI lineage: Eukaryota > Fungi > Ascomycota > Orbiliomycetes > Orbiliales > Orbiliaceae > Arthrobotrys > Arthrobotrys entomopaga. Next base: position 657,537 of record LDDX01000188.1, on the reverse strand, counting down.
CCGCGACCAGAGCCAAAAAGGAATCCGAAGAACCTAGCGCGAGTACCCAGGAGACTCAATCACAAGTTTCCACTCTCCAGGCTCGTATGGACGAGGTCCTCCGTCGCGTCGACGGTCTCGTAGAACAGTACCACCATGTCTTACAGGAGGTCACCCGCATGCATCACCACATGCAGCGGACCGATGCCATCCTGGATCGTATCCTGCGCGATCCGAGGGTGCCCCCAGATCTAGCTCATCGGGAAGACCCCGCGGGTCCATACATGGCCGATGTCAACCCCCATAACCAGTTGACGAGACACCGCGTCCAGCCTCCACCCCCACCGCATCACCTCTCCCCGCAGATTTCGATGCATCAACCCATGCAACCGCAGCACGGACCCCCACCACCGGTTTCGGCACCGGTGCATTCATCAGCGGTCACACCGGTCCAACAGGCCGAGAGGTTTATGCACCACGGGCATCCGTCGCACCCGCAGTCACAACATGGCCATTCGAATAGTTACTCGGATATGAACGGGAACGCGGGTATGTCCGACGGTAGCGGCAACGGCGGCGGCGTCAATCTCAGCGGTTTCGGGAACACGGCTTCACAATCGGGGATCCAGCTCGACGCGACCGATCCGCAGGTATCCACTACCTTCCGACAGGAATTGATACCTCGACGGCCGCAAGGGTTGCGGAAGAAGAGCACGGGTTTCGTAGCACCGCATTGGCGTCAGCCGCCAAGGATCTTGCTGGTGGAGGATGATCCTACTTGTCGTAAGATCGGGTTGAAGTTTTTGGAAGCAACCGGGTGTCTAGCGTATTATGCTGTAAGTTTTCCATCTCTCCGAATTACACACACACGCATCTTTATGCGTATTGTTATGGTTATAAAGACTGATTGGTTTGTTGTGCTGTAGAGCGATGGGTATGAAGCAATTAAGAAGTTTAATGACGGTAATGGACCTCAATATGATCTTATTCTCATGGATATCGTGATGCCAAACCTCGACGGCGTGAGCACCTGCTCTATAATCCGAACCGCCAAACCAGACATGAAAGACCCTCCTGTCATCGCTATGACCTCCAACATTCGAACCAGCGATATAACACTGTACTTTAACGCCGGTAAGTTTTTACAATCCTCATAGCCTGCCTAAAAAGGTTCTATCAACAACGTGCTAACGAGGAGATTAGGAATGATTGATGTCCTCCCCAAACCTTTCACCCGTGAAGGTCTCCTCCAAATGCTCCAAAGATACCTCTCCCGCCTCCTCCTCAACAGCTCCGACTCGAACACCCAGTCCGTCCTTCCCGCCCAAAACACCATCACCCGGAACTATCCAAAACTGGAATCTAAAACCTCAGGATCACCACAAAATATCAAATCGGAATACGATGGAACCACAAACTCCCACGCCGAGGACGACCACGATGATGATGACGACGATGACGATCCCACCGCAGGCCAACACACACCCGATAGTTCTGTCGGTGTCGTTACTTCTACGGCTGTAATAGGACCAATGGGAAGTGGTAGCATGCCCCCAAACTCACACCATAACCCTCCCCATCACGGCAACCCTCCCCACCACCATAGCCAGCATCACAGTCATCAAGGTAGTTCCGGGGGAATGGATGGAAATAGCGATTACACATTTTCAGAGATGCCAAACAATGCCGGAGCGGGACCTGGAAACCATAGTTTTGGGAGTAACGGGACCACAGCTGTTGAAAGTGAAATGTTGAATGCCACGGCAGGGATATACGCGCCTGGTTTAGGCGGGATCGGAGCGTCCGGAGTTCCTGGGGCTTCACCGAGAGGAGGGGTGAGGAGGCCCATTGAGCCCGGGTTACACGACGATTACGGCGATCCGAGGATGAAGAGGATGAGATTTAATAACACTGCGTGAAGAATACCATAAAGGCTAAAAGGTTAGTAGTGTAGTGGCAAGATGAGCCATCTCGAGTGATTGACCCGAAGTTGAGTTTCTTGATTTTCAGAGAATATATATCATTATTATTTTTCTTCATCTTTCTTTCTTTCTTTCCCTTGATGGGAGAGGATATCGTTATTCTTTTCAATTCTATTTCCCTTCCTGTCGGGGCATCTCGAATTGTGAATCCATTTATTACTTTTATATACCTGCTATATTTTATGTACGTCCACGATTTTCTTTTTCTTTATCTTTTTTTAATCGAACATGCATGGCACCGGGGAGGCTTCTACAATTATTTTTTGCTTATCTTTCCAGCTGTCTATTCTATTCCTTTCGTCTTGCTTATTCCGAGGCTCCTTCCCCATAGCTACTCTTCTTATTTTATTCCACCTCTTTTATTCCCCTCCTCTGTAGATTATATGAGGACTTTCCCTACTCTTCCAGCCAGCCGAATTTCGTTATCTCCCTTGGTTTTTTTTCTGTATATATAGACTCATACATACTAGCTCGGGCGGACAGATTGCATATGAAATAAAGAATATGATATCCTTTTTTTTTCCCCTCCCACAATCAACTCGGACGTCTGTAAGTCGCTGGTTGTAACCGTCGCAAAAAGCCATAGCCTAGCTCTTACCCATCACACCGAGTCCTCCCGTCTTTTTAGATTATCAAAGTATCAACCCGACCGGGGCGACTGTTGATTCTCACCTTCCGCACCTCATCTCGCAGGAGCAGTGGCCAACACCCCCTCACCCTTCTCCAAAAACCTCCTAATCCCCTCTTCATCACCCCTCCATTTCTCAACATACCCCCTAACAACACCCCACTCTCTCACCGCCTCCTCCCTCTGTCCCTTCTCGATCAAAACCTTCAACCGATCAGGTGTTGCCAGAATATACCGCACACCATCCTGCTTCCTCTTCAACTTCTCTCGTGCCGTGGTAACCCCAGCAGCAGTAGCTTCATCATGCGCGTGCACATTTTCAACCAGTGAAGCGGACAAAGATGCGATATGGGAGATGGCGGGGAGAAGGGTAGTAGTTGTCGGTGTCATCGGTTCCATATTTGAGCGCATCTACATTTATCACACATACGTTAGCTTCTCCATATACCCCAACATCCATATATATAGTATATATATGGTATATATGGCAGGTTAGAAGTATATATATATGGGGGACGTACACTCCGGATAGTATCCGTAGCAGCAATCAACTTGTTATAATTATCATACACCAAACTCTTCCTCTCCCCATCCAACCCCCTAATCTCATTAACCAACCCATTCTCAACCCTCAGTAATACTTGTAACCCCTGCGTCTCCAATAACCGCTCCACGCACTTTCCCGCGTTGAAATCCCTACCGTCTAGTTCGGACGGGGGTAGGAGATGTGTTATGCTTTCGTTATTATTGTTGTTGTTGTTATCGTTGTTGAGGGTTACACCGAGACCTGTACTGCTTGCTGTTGCGGTATCGGGGATGTTGTGTGAGGCGGGTAGAGCGGGGCTATGGCTTGTGCTTGCGGCGGGGGATTCGGCGTCCCGTCGAGTATTGATGCCGTAGAATTCACGGAGCGCTGAGCGATTACGGCGTTGGGATGCCGCGGCGCCCGGTGCGCGGATGGAGTTGCCGGCGACGGGGGTACCCGCGTGGGAGGGGAGGGAGGCGAGGGAGAGGATACTTTCGGAGGAGAGGCGGGAGTGGGCGACTGAGGAGTCGAGGGAGGGGCGGGAGGATGTAGGCGGGGAGTTGATTGCGATTGTCGGGGTTGAGGTCATCGTGAATGGTTGAGGGTTGGTTGGTGTGTGAGGTTAGTTTTCGCGTAAATTGATGTTTATATGGAGTATTGGGGAAACACAGTCGCCTCGACAAGTATAATAATATATATATACACTTAAGTAAGTACTTATATATATATATATATTTATATGGTCAAATAAAATCTATAAACCTGGTATATTTACACTACTCATGCAATGGGAGTAAATAAAAACAAATTCAAGAAGAACTCTTCTCACCCTCCAACAGTCGTTCGATAACTTCCTTGACCAGCTCCTTGTCCGCCTTTTCAACATACTCCACCCGCTTCTCCGCCACCGCCAGTCCCTTGAACTGATCCGGCAGCACATCCTCAAAATCATACCCTTCGATACCGTTCAGCGCCAAATCCACAGCGTGGCTAAACTTGGCCGGATGTGCCGTCGACAGACAAATTTGATGATTCGTGTACTCCGCGTCTAGGTTCCTCAGCGCCGCCGTGACTCCAACTGAAGAATGCGGGTCCAAGACGTACTTTGTCTCCGAGCCCGTGTATATCTTTTTAATAGTTTCCACGGTCTGTAATGAACCATTATAAATCAGTCACCCTCCACACTCATATATATATATAAACCATACGAATATGTAATTTAGATAAAAACTCACCTGTTCGTCTGAAACCCGTTCACTCGCGAAATCATCCCTCGCGAGGTCCAACATGGCCTTGGTAACACTGAACCCTCTCTTCCCTTTCAAATCCGCCATCATGGCTTTAACCCTCTCCCCGGCCTCCCTCTGCCTCTCCTCCACACTCTCCCCATTCGTCTCCTTCTCAAATGCCAAATACCACAACAACCTCTCAAAGTTACTCGATACCAAGATATCCATCGCAGGACTCAACGTCTCCTTCACACCAAATCCGTGAGCCTTAACCCCATCCGCTGGGATGCCACCCTCCGCAGCCTTCCCGGACACGGCATGAATTTCATACGTCCCCGACTTCCAAAACCGATCCAAAATGTCATTCTCATTCGTCGACACCACCAGTTTCTCCATCGGTAATCCCATACGTTTAGCAAAATACCCGGCCAAAACATCGCCAAAGTTGCCGGTGGGGACGACGAAGCGCGGGTTGAGGTGTTCGGAGGGGTAAAGTTTCGCCAATTTGAAGTAGGAGTGAAAGTAGTATACTATCTGCGCCAATATTCTCGCCCAATTGATAGAATTCACCGCGCCGAGTTTATGTCTCGCGTTGAAATCCACATCAGCGAAGAGTTCCTTTACGATGTCCTAAACATAACAAAACATTAGCATCTTCTTCTGCCCCGAAATCCCATACATGATATGGTTGTAATATGGATGTATATATATACCTGACAATTATCAAACGTCCCCACAACCGCCAAATTATGCACATTCCCATCCAGCACACTAGTCATCTGCGCCTCTTGAATCGGTGATATCTTCCCCTTAGGATGTAATATAAACACCGAGATGTTCTCCTTCCCCCGTAATCCATATATCGCTGCACTTCCCGTATCCCCACTCGTAGCCCCGACAACAGTCAACGACTCCCTCTCACCTTCTTCCTTGCCGGCATTCCTCCGTTGTAAAAAGTACTCAAACAGATTACCGACAAACTGTAACGCGACATCCTTGAACGCAAATGTGGGACCGTGGAAGAGTTCGAGGAGGTGGAGCTTTTGGGCTCCGTCGAGGGTTACCAGTGGGGTGATGTCGGGAGCGCGGAAGGTGGAGTAGGATTTCGAGATGAGTGAGCGGAGGTCGTCGGCGGGGATTTCAGAGGGGGAGATGTAGAGGGAGAAGATGTTGAATGCGAGTTCTTGGAAGGAAGCGGTGGACCAGGAGGTTTGCCAGTCCGCGGGGAGGGAGGGGATTGATTCGGGAATGAAGAGACCGCCGTCGCTGGCGAGACCTTTGAGGACCGTGTCTTCAAAGGAGAACTACAAATTTTATTAGGTTAGAATGTACAGATATATATATGGCAATATAATGTGAAGAGGGGGGGGGGAACGATGCTTACACCGGACGAGCCTCCTCTTGTGCTGAGGTATGATTGCGAGGATACCATGGTGGCGATTTAATTAAGATAGATATACAGTCAATTGTAATAGGTACGAAAGATAGATAAGAAATCTCATTTATGGGAGAGCAGTAGTAGTTATTAAGAAGAGTATCGATGATAGCGTACAGGCCAGCTATACTATTTTATATATTATTATCCGCTAGCTAGCTGGAGAAATTAAAATTTGTCGCAGAAAGAAGTCTTTGGAGGGGCTGTCTCGCCTTGGGTTTTTGAGCTCAGCCGAATCGGAGCAGCTTTTCGCGCGAGCTTTAATTACCCGAACGGCGCCCCCGCAGATGTACCACTATATTATTGCAGCACCACATGCACGGAAGCATTGGTCCGCACGAAAAACTCCCACCCCGGAACGATCAATCCAGGTCTCTCTCTCTATAAATATAAATAATAGAATATGAATATCAAAGTAATAAAACAAGTGAGAAAGTAGTTCAGTACTGGAGTGTGAATATATTCCAAGTAATAACAACAGAAATAAATATATATATATATATATATCGAATCAAGAATCCGCACAATTTAAAAACCCTCCCCCGCCAGTATCAAAAATATATACTCAGGTAAGTATAAAAAAAAAGGGTATCAAAAGCATCCGCCTTTTGCAAAAAAAAAAAAAAAAGAGAAATGGAAAGAAAAAGATGAAAGAAGTTTTCGCTAAAACTCACACACACACCATCCATATATCGTACATGTACGAAACTTGAATCCGAAAGGAAATGAATATAAAAAAAATGAGTAGAAAAAGAGAAGGGTATACGGTAGAGACTGACTGCCACGCAGTGTAACAAAGACCGCTTTGTATTCTGCTACTCAGGATTTTTTGGTTGCGGGGAAAACGAGGGGAGAAAAGGAGTGACAGAGGGGTGGGAATATAAAGAGGAGAAATACAAATACAGATATCGTCAAAGGTTACCCCGTCCAAAAAGGCCACCGGAAAGGTTATATATAAAAAGAGGAAGGAAGGAGCGTGTTGAAGGAAAGGAAAGGAAATCAATTGATCGCAAAGACTGTGGGTTTTTTGGGGCTGACAAATAACAAAAAAAGGAAACGAACCTCCACAAGTAGACGACAGAACAAGCAAGAGGGAGAACTGTTAACAAGATAGCAGGTCATGATCCGTGAACAAGCCGTGAGTGTGAGAATACCTTTCTATCAATAGAAAGGTTTTTTGCAAAAAAAAAGGTTGCTTTGTTTTGGTATAAGAAACAGCGACGACAATAGTTGTAAGGCTGATGATATTCCCCTCCACCTCTCGATGGTATAGTTGCTGGTTATTTTTGGTTTTTCCTCTGATGTTTTCCGACCCCAACATATATATATACATTATTGATTAGTCTTCTTATTAACCGCTGCGGTGAGCAAGCTGTAAATCTATGAACGAGGGGAGGGGGGGCCCACATGTGTGGGGACTAGAGAGAAAAAAAAATGAAAAAAGGAGGGTAATTCAATAGCCAACTAGAAATTGGCATAGTGGGGTTACCGCCTCAACTGCTCCATATTATGTCGCGAAGGAGATGAGCTGGACTTCTCGTTCACTTCATCCGAGATCCGCTGCCCCTCCTCGTACCCTTCTTCGCTCTCTCGCTCAATCGTCGATTGCCAATGTTGCGGCAGGCATACACACACGAGCTATTATCTTTGTTAGTCGAATTCTCTCATCTTCGGTGCAAGATTTTGATACTTACTGGGAATGCTTTGACGTCTGCTCCTAACGTAGGATCATTCAATTCTGGGTCTGTCTGCGCCGAGAGTCCAGAATCCCTCTGTACCCTCCGCTGAACGTAGTCTTCCGCCCGTCCGTTGATACGAACACCGGTGGCCCATCCATCATCCCAAATACCCAATACTCTAAGCATATCTCCTCTCTCCAACTCAAATTCATCTTTGGCCCGCGGAGCATACGCCCATAGCGTTGCCACGTCATCGCCCGGTTTTATACTATCAGTCGAATAATAATCCTACAAGAAACTGAGGTTAATATCTCGATCGTATGTCTTTCGAGAAAGACGTGTTAGGTGCTTACTTTGAATGCGGGGAGTTGCTCGGATTGTGAGCTTCCGTTATACGGCGGCGAAGAAATGCCGCCGAGATTGTCAGACAAGGGCGAGTTGATGGTATTGTCGAGCATCGACGAGCTGGAAACAGAGACTGTTCTAGTGCCTCTGGGTGGTGGCTGCAATTGCTTCTCTCCATACGGCGCCGGGCTAGACGACGAAAATCTCCCACGTCCGCTACGGGCACCACGTGTTGAAGGCGTGGCGCCGGTTTCACTGGATGTGTTCCGTGTGTTTTCCAAGGCGGACATCCTAGCTATTCTAGTGCTAGGTAGAGCCTCATATCCCTCTGAGCGACCTGGTTGTTGAAATACCATCTGGCCTTGTTCTAGGGTTCTGCGACGAGGTGAGTTTTGGTTGAAGATCGAGTCCTTGTCCTTCTTTCGTCGGCGTATGAGACAGAGTGCTAGCAACGCCAAAAGTGCGAGTGCGGCGATAGCTCCGATGGTAATTCCAGCGATGGCACCACCGGATATTTTGTTGCTAGCAGATCCGGACCCGGTGTTGTTGCTACTACCGCCCGTAGGTGTCGCGGTCACGGTTGTCGTGAAGAGTGGCGGCAGCGAAGTCGTCGGTGACAATCGAACCCCGGTACACCGGCTGAGGTCGACATTATAGCAGCAAGTGTCCGTCGAGTTGGGAGAACTGCTACCACAGTACGCACACAATCCAGGAAGATTATGACTAAGAGAAATTAGAACATATCCCATGTAAGCTATATATACAATATAAGATAGCGACTTACTTGTAACCACAATTATCAGGCTCGTTCTCGATAGCCGGGATACATTTTCCACTGAGTGAATTGGCTGGCAGCGCGCAGATAGTAAAGTCGGATCGAATCTGATCATTCCTGTTTGGCAGTGACGAATTACAGATATCAGGATCGGACGTGATTATTTGTTCGCTAGTAGCAAATTGTGCCTGCAAAATCGTTAACCCGAAATTCTTCGCCTATAAAGATGGATATACTAAAAATGATTACGTACGCAGCTGTCAGCACAAAGTGCTACGGATTCCTGGTTTTCCGAACCACATTGTCCGTGCGAATCCTGCACCATACGATTGCAGAGATAACTAGTTGTGAATCGGGCGTAGAGGTTGGTTGTATCCGAGAGATTAAGGTTGGTGCATCCGAGCAGTTGTTGGTATTGGGTCTGCGCATATTGATCACTTATATATGTCGCGAATTTGGTATCAAAATCCTGAGTGTTGGAGACGAATGCTAGGAACGGACTACGGAGACGGTTAGCTCTATTTTTTATTACGCAACATTTACGTGCTTACAGACATAGATTTAATCGAAAATCCATGTCGACAGGCTAGAACACTTTGTTTCGAAACAAACTTACTAAGTTCCAGAAGTAGCGGTAGACACAAACGAGCCGTTGAATGCGGGGCATTGTGTAGAACCAGCGAGGGAAATGCAGACGGCCGACGCTGATACAGCACTGAGAACGGCCGCAGCGGCCGCTCGAACAGTTGTACGCATGCTATTCGGCACCAAGATACTCCACACAAGACCAAATGATACGAAAAAAAAAAAAAGTCGGACGGGTCGGGTTTAGTTATGATCGCCGGTATGCCTGTCGAATAAAGCGATCGTGGTATTTGTTCAAAGAACTGTGATAATACTCTTCAAGCAAGTTGTTAAAAACGATAAAGACGTCGGTAGCGATCGTGAAGTTGAGATTCCAACAATAAAAAAATAAAATAAAATAAAATAAAATCAAAAAAAGCGGAGGTTGGCGGGAAAAGAAATTTTTCGTCAAAGTACCAGCGAAAAGAAAAGAAGCCAAATAAAGTGCAAGTAAAAATGTGCAAACGAGTGTCCTGCTGGTACCTGATATCAGGTCGAGTCGTTCCCGAGAGTAAAAGAGTGTGCTTGATAGACGGCGCGAGGGGGGTTGGGAGGGATGCAAATGCAGCGACCAAACAATCGATCACACGTCGCCTGGTTGCTCTTCCTTGCCTTCCCTTACGAAAATAGTAAATAGTACTGCTACTTCTGCTATTTGTCGTAGTCGACTAGGAGGCCGCTGTTATCGGCCAGGGTAGGGTAGTCCCGAATCCGAGGCTAGCGGTGAATATTGTTACTTTTCGAAAAAAAAGAGGAGTTTCAGAGATGCTTCAATGTTGTCGTCGTCGTCGTCGAAGAAGAAGAAGAGGAGCGGGCGGTGTTGTGATATACATGCGACCTTCAACTAACAACTGCGACTACAACAACAACAAGAAATAACAATAACAACAATAACCCGCTAAATTACATCGATCCGTCGTCGTCTTCGTCGTCGAAATGTCGGGAAAGTTGACTGTTAAATGACCGCTCGTCGACGAATTCGAGCTGGTCCTCCGAGATGAAGTCGAAGATGGGAAAGAATAGGAAGGAGGGAAAAAAGAGGTGAGAAAGAGATGAGAGATGAGGGTGGTGCGCCGGAGTAATATGACGGGGTGGGGATGGCTGCACCGGATGCAGGCAGTGGATGGGGGGGCTAATAGGGATGGATATTCACCCAAAAATGTCAAGCAAGGCCCCTTGTGCTTGTTACGCTACTGCAGCTAAAAAGGTACTAAATCCTTTCCAACTCAGCCTCTCGTTTTTGCTAAATCGAACGATTGATTCCGTTGAACCGGTCTCGTCTCGGGTCTTGTTCTCTAGTCTCTCGTCTCCTGAGAAAGCAAACGTTGAAAAACACGTTTCGATCCGGGTTCCTGAGTACGTACCTATCCGATTGATTGATCGATAGGGTTGACCTTCCCGTCTCGAATGCATTCAAGTACGGTACGGCTATCTAGGTGTTTAATTATCTATGTCTTCACGCAAAACACACATTCAACATAGCCATCAAACCCTAAAGAAGATTTCAATGCTATTCTGCTTGCCTCAAAAAAGCCCACCACCCCTATTGATTGGAGAGCAAGCGGATATTGTTTTTCTTTTTGGTTGAAAAAGGGTGGGGACGGCGAATGACATGATAACAGAATACTACGGTCCGGCTTCTCTCTCTTTTCGACCGCAACTGGGTTAATACTGGCTGGGGCCCGGGGTACTTTCCCCCCCGGCATACACTTTCTTCCCTCTTTTCTTTCCGTCTCTCCCTTTTTCACTCTTCCCCTTTTCGAACAACAGAAAGGCACAGGTACGAAAAGGAAAACCACCAGACGTGAAGAATAGGGCATTCTGATTTGACGGGATGAGATTCGCGATGTGATTGTTGATTGGAACGGTTTCACCGTGTGTGCAATCAATATGCAATTTACTTTCTTCTGTGCGCGCTTCATGAATATTGACAACATTATTTCTCTTACACACACTCTCTCTCACTCAATCACCTATGCCATCTCATCTTTTTTTTTATTTTTACTTTTGTGCGTATTGACCGCTCGGTTTTACCGAGTCGAGTTAGATGAAAACAATTGGGCAATGTCGTTAGGTCTCGCGCGGTCTTCTAACTTTTTTTTGCTAGCTCGAAGCTGGGGTGAATGACATGCCGTCTGTCGTGATCAAAGGGTGCGACAGACCACGGGCTGCCGAAATTTAAGGAACGTCGTGAGCTTTGGCTATCGTGCCCTTTTCCAGCATAGCCTGGCATCGCAACCGTCCCGATCCTTCGTTTTTTGAAATTTTTGAAGAAAAAAAAAAAAAAAAAAAAAAAACAAGTCTGCCGCAGAGGCTTCCGATGATGTTTGTGATAAGATCTTCCCATCCCCGCCGGTTTACAAATCAGATGCCCCCAGATGTTAACACATCATGCATCACGGTCCTTCTGTCAGGAGAGATGCGCGAATAAACAGAGGAAAACATAGCATGGGAGATCGACAAGGGTTCGGTTGTGGCGCTACCGGCGTTCCATTGAGGCTGGTACAATTAATGCAATTACCATCACACCGAACGGTCGAATTCGTGAACCGGATCCCACAATTGATGATTTATTTCCCGCAAAGGAAAGGAGTTCTCTCTTTCGTCTTTCCCTCCTGCCTCCTTTCTTTCTGTTTTTCTTTTTTTTTTTTTCCTTTTGTTCACACGGAATATTAAAATTCAGGTACACCCGTCGTCTCCCCACATTCTTTCAATTTATCACAAAACATCCCGGTCACCATAACTCCTTTTCGCCTCGTCTTGCCCCTCATGAACTCTACTACGAGCTCAAAATTAATTAGATAAGATTCCATATTTGCTTGGAGAATTTAACAAGCCATATATACGTATATAAGTTATTGATATACATTTTGTGTCGCTGGCGATTTGTAGAGTCATTCCTCAGGTGATCTACTTGATCTACTTGAATTCATGAAATTTATTGCGAGAATGCTGTGAGATATTTAATAAAGCCTATAACTAGTGGGACACTGATTTGGCTTCAAATATAATTAAAATTGTATTCAGATAACTGTCTAGCTAGATCGATGTATTTACAATCGAATACCCTCGACGGCCCAGGTCAAAGAAAATTGAAGTGGGGCATCGGTATGTATGTACGGCCGGGGTGGGCACATCAGAATATGACCTGACGTTGATGTACCAGAAGACTCGGGGCCCCAAAAATCTCACCTAAGAGCATGGAACCGGTTTATTTGCTAGGGCATTTATTTCTTAAAAATTAGGATTATAATTTGTGTGGAATTCTCCTCGGAACGAAAAAAAAAAAGTCTTGACATCAGATAGATTACTGTTGGGCCGCTTGTTTTATATTAAATGAAACCCTATAACATGGTGGTTATATGGTCCCGTCGTTAGCTGCCTACTTTTTCTTGGAACCCATTGCACAAGTCGAGGCCTCAATAGACCTCAACTTACTTGTTTTTTGACTGGTAACTAATCAATAGTACCTGATTTACAGTTTCTAAACTTTATAAACTAAATGATGAACTTGGTTCTTTGGACAGATGAATATGCGGCAATTATGTCCTCAAAAGCTTCGGCAAAATATTGGTCTTCGAATTGTAATACCAGAAATGATGAATAATTGTTGCTTATAGAACAGGTACTGAGGTTGTTTGGTCAGAGTTTTGATAAGGTAACTAGGGATACATATTTTGATCCATGCGGCAAATGCACTCGATGAGTAGCTTGAGTTTATTCCATAATTGAATAAAAGCGTTCTAGCTCTGAATTCTTGGTTATAAGAATATGAAATATTGCTGTGGGACTCATCATACCTTTTGATAGAATATTTCTCTCTTTTTTCATCTGAGGTTACCATTTAGTTCCTTCATATCGAGTCTACATGCTTCATAATAATATCCTTAGTATTTGCTTTTTAAAGTAGGGTCATTTCATCCGTTCACCTAAAAACTTATTTCTACAGATTTGTTTCACTGAGCACATCCAATAGGATAGAGAATAATATTAATAATATTAATATACTAGTATACAGTAATGCTCTGAAAAATACCAGAACACAGTACAGTATTTCGAACTCCAGAAGCGCCACCCCTCCTTAGATACTCCGTGCACACACGGATCCGGATCTAATCCCGCCACCAGACGAACTACTACCGACTTAACGTGGCTTCTTATCATCAAGCTTGTCACATTCCAAGTATGCGAGCCACTTTATCGCTTCTTCCGGTAATGGCTTCAACTTGTTGCTAGCATTACCACACCCGCAGTAATGCACTCTATCTTCATATTTGGCAAAGATGGTGTTTTCCTTCTGTCCATCCTTACAAATGTTGATCCCCCATAAACTTTTCCAACAAAAAAAATCGCTGCAACTTTGGCACGGAGGTGGTAAAGAGCCGGTTAAATCGCATGCTTCAAACTGCATGGCTTGGTAGACGCCTGAGAGCCTTGCTAATCTGGTAAATTGCCCTTTGATCGACTCTATAACGTCGCCGGGCGCTTTGATGGTATCCTGGAACTCCTCTGTTGGGATCAAGCTGCGACCTTCAAGTTCTGTCGGAAGGTTACGAGCAACGCATGCACCCGCCATGGCCAAGGTCATAAGTAGAGAAGTCAACTGCATCTTTGTTAAATTACAGTTTTCGGATGTTGAGAAGGTATTATAAGATGGTGTTGATTGGGAGGGTTGAAGGTATATAAGGGTATTAGGATAATGAATTTAAAGTATGTAGTCGAAGATAAAAGACCAGCTTTTAACTTATATATTAAAAAAATAAATATAAATTATAGGATATAAGAATTAGTACTGAATGTGGAAAAAGGATGAAAGACCAGCTTTCTTTCCAATAATGTATTGAATTAATGGTTGTTGGATGATATGATGCGGAGAGAAGCTTATGAGGTTCGATTCCTATCTATATTTATACGAGATTTGGTGATCATAACTCTACACTATCCCGAGATAATAGAGTCCTGAACTCATAAGGTTGGATCTATGGAGAGCGCGAGCGGTGACACGCGACATGCGACATGCGACATGCATACGTATTTCATGAATTGAATTCGAATCCAATACCGAGTCCCATACGTACTAAAACAGTATCATAGGATTCACTAGACCCTTTCGGGATATATCTTTTCCACAAAACTAACCAACTATCGTTTAGTGTCTACCAAGACGCCCCCGACGACTCTTTGAAATTTGTTAGAGAATTTTAGTGAAACGGTAAATTACCTAAATAGGTTAGATTGTTCAAAGGTCAAGCGCCATCAGGCTGAGCTGTGTCACAACATTTTGGTTCATAGGATCCTATGAAGTCGTCTTGAGACTACATGGTCATGTTCTAGAAAAAAATTTTAAGGTTATTTTCCCGTGGTAATTGAGGGTTCAGCTCATAATAATGTTGTCTCAGCGGTTCCAGAAGAATATCCTGGGATTCAAAACATTCAGATGCGGAGGGGTTTAACCTTAAGCTTAAAACCCACTTTACATCAAAGCAAGCGTCTGATTCCGAGACTAGATTCAGATCGCTCGGAAAGAATCCTGGAACGATCATTATATTCCTCGGTTGAACTCCTAAGGTCCCGAGATGTTCAGATATCTAGAATATAAAAGAAGAGCAATTAGCCCTTCAAGTATACCGATATCCACAACAGAAATCAAATCATCCAAACCATTAACACAACCGATCTTAAAAGAAACTTGGCTGGCCCAGTTATCTAGTTATTTTCTCTCCATAATTATATAATTTTATCTATACATCCATATTCTTACATTTTCCCATTTAAACACTCCAATATTACAAATAAATCACCTATTCTATCAAAATGAAGATCTCTCAAATTGTTTCCATCGTATTCCTTGTCGCTGCTGCTTCTGCAGCACCACCTGCAGTTAAAGGACCTGCAGCCACTCAGCCACTCCACCCTACGCTGCCTCCATTGACAGGTGCACAACTCAAAAGCAAGGCGATGGCAGAGCATCTGCCACCGGCGAAAGCGACCTTCATGAAGGGCCTGGATCAAACCGTCTGGGACAAATTGGCGGTCGTCATAAACGAAGCTCGAGCGGAGGTAACCAAGGGAGCAAATGCCAAGGATGCTCAGAAAAAGGCTGAGGCCGCTTGGAATTCGATTTACAATGGCCAATTACCGGCTGGTTTTAAGAATCTGCAAACCACTAAACCACAGACCGCATCAAGGTCAGGAACCAACCCGCAAAAGCCTGTGAGTACTCAGCAAAAGCCTGTGAGTACTCAGCAGAAGCCTGCGAATTCTCCGCATGGGTCTGTAGCTTCTCAGCGGACGCCCGGAAGTACCCGACAAGCGCCTGCAGGTCAGCAAAAGATGGGAAGCCCCAAATCGAACACCGGGAAGAATTAAGAAGTGAATAGTCAATTCTATTTAAGCATTCCAATTGGCACACAATTACTAGATACATATGTAATTAAGTATGTAACAATATAATTATAATTGAATACAGTCTCGCTGCTGGCGGCAAGACTAAAATAAATCATATATGTTCAAGTAAAAACTCTTTAGGCAAAAACTCCAACCTAGCTTGTTGATTCGTATTGGCCAGGCTTTGGGGAACTGTCAGATCAGCTACTCTTAAACTGCTATCGTGAAAAATTCGGTGACTACTATGGCAAGTATCTAATACTATGAAATATAAGCCTGATATATGCATGTTACAGTAATTTCAGTAATGGTTGTATTTAGTGTGGTCTCACAGCCAGACCGGTCAACCAAGTTGACCTACTGCATGGAAACGGTTGTTGGATTTCCGCATTGGGCCATCCGCAGCGAATCGCATTTTTAGCTTCCCCCCAGGTGCAGCTACAAAACAAAAAAAACATCATTCCTCGACATCAAACCTCGAAATATCCAATCGCAATGGCTACCACCCAGGATGAAGAAGACACGCCCATGGCCACCTCTGAGCAGTCGCCCCAGCTCAAAGATACCTCCAACCCCTCCAAACCCCAAGACCGTACTACCTCCAAGAAGAAAAAGCGCGCCTCCAAAGGCTCGGACTCGGACGATGAAGTCAGTATTCCCCAAAAAACCTCCCTTGATATATTGATATCAGGATAAACAGTACCCTAATCTAATTTCTAAAATAAAATACTACTAGTCCGACTCTGACCCTACCAACATTAACGTCGATTTCGAATTCTTCGATCCCCAAGAACACGACTTCCACGGCATAAAACAACTCCTCCGCCAACTCTTCGACGCTGATGCCCACCTCCTCGATCTATCCGCATTAGCAGACTTGATACTCGAACAAAAGCTAGTAGGCTCGACTGTTAAAGTAGATGGGATGGAGGGAGATCCTTATTCCTTTCTCACCGTAATTAACTGGGATATGCACAAAGTAAGTAAATTTATATACCCCTTCCATCAAAACTTTTTCAAATCAAAATCTGCAACCAAGTGTCAATATACTATATTACATTATCACCATCATTATATATAATCCACCACGTCGAACTCTGAATCTCATTAATAATGCTGGGCGTGTATAGGAAAACCCCGCGATAAAATCCCTATCAACCTACCTCCTCGACCGCGCACAAAACACACCCCTCCAACCCCTCCTCACACCCCTCCTCTCACCCACACCGACCCAAAACACAGCAATAGTCCTCTCCGAACGTTTATTAAACATGCCAGCAGACATCTCACCCCCGTCCTATAAAATGCTACTAGAAGAAATCCAACTCGCCGTGGAAGATGTAAAACCTCCCCCAAATTCACTTATCAAATACACAAACCCAAAACCTAACGTTAACAACCCGCTAATAAAATAATACATATATATAAAAGAACGAACCGTACAATTTCACACATTACCTCCTCCTCTCAAAAGTCTACACCGAAATCGAATCAAAACTACCAATCTCAGACGATACCGACGACACCCCACGTCCCACAAAACGCAACAAACTTTCATCAAAGAAGAAGAAGAAGAAGAAACCGTCAAACCAGACGTTTAATTTCCACCCCGAAGACGATTTTTTCCTATCACAAGTTGAGAAGGACGAGGCGGCAGCGGTGGTGTATAGTTATAAACATGAGCCGCCGGAGGGTGCAGCGGATGCGAAGAGGGCGTTTCAGGATTTCGGGATTCTGCCAAAGGTAAGTACTCGAGTACTTGAATATTTATTTATATGATTCCCCCCGCGCGTTGTCGCTGTTATTTTTTCGTATTTGAGATGGCATGTTAACGAAGATGGTATGTTATAGGGTAGAATGATATTACTATCCCGAGAAGCGTTCGAGAAGGCGGTGGAAGCGATGCAACCACCGGCGTAGCTATAGCCTGTATCAAACGCTTTTTCGAAAGAAAATATAAAATATATATGTACACTATATTAGATAGATACTAGTCTTGTATGATAGATACCTCACATTAGCGAAAAATCAAAATCGACCAATTACAATACACCGTATTCCCGAAAAAAAAAAAAAGCTTATCTTCCTTCATCGGAGTGGAAGGAGGGAAGGAACCACGTATCCTTGCATCCTTAGTATACTATACTCCCCTCTACCTATTCCCGATTAGACGCCAACAGTTTATTTATTCATTTTTAGACACCCCATCGGAAGTCCTTTTTTTTTTTTTTTTCTTTGATACTTCTAGTATGTAGAATTATTCCCCTCTCGGTACGTACCGGTATAGTACTGATCATACAATACAATACAATCGAATCTTCCACAAAATCCGAATAAATTATAAAAAAGACTATAGCTGGCTTTAGAATTATCGCTCTTAAGGAAACTTTACGCTACATACATGAATTCTAGCTATATATCTACCAACCAACCTTCTTAACATCTAGCTGCCTAAATGAATGAATAAAACCAACCCACCCACCTGCCAGGTGCTCGTCTTATAAAGAAACCAAAGAAACTGAGAGAGAGGGAGAGAGAGAGGGAGAGAGAGAGGAATAAGGCTTAATTCTATGTACAAAAAAAATACGTTCCAAATGCAATACAAATATAGTATATGCACCCGGCAACGAGCCTATCTCTCCCAACCTTTCCCCTCCCCAAAAAAGGAAAATCATCTCCCACCCACCCCACCATCCATATCTTTTCCAATCTAAAAAAAAGAAGAAAAAACCGCAAGAGAGATGATATGATGTACACCAAACACAAACGTGCGAGCTTATATACTACACTCCACCTATATTCCGATGCATATGATATGCGATATATGCATCTCCAAACCCACCAGCTTCGAACGCTGCTGGAATACTGCATGCTTAGACCTAACAAGTCCAAACACCAACGACTCCATCCCGTCTACCCTCCACCAAATACCCTTCTTTGCACCTAACCCGATCCACGATAGCAGGTGTGCTTAACCGGTCCTCCTTCGCCCCATCTGCCCCGGCACCGCAATTCCAATGTCTTCCTTCGATCCGATCGTAAATCTTTGCATAGTTTTCACCAGCGGCGGTTACGATTCTTTGTGCGTCGAATTGCATCGATGTGATGGGATGTTCGTAGGCAAACGCGTCAGAGATGGAACCGGTACGGAGATCCCAGATCTGTACACCAAAATAAAACATTAACAGTCTGAAAAAAGGAAAGAAAAAGGGAAAAAGAAAAGGGAAAAAGAAAAGGGAAAACTTACTCGGATACTTCTATCCACAGAGCCGGTGACTAGGTATGTATCATCGAATTGTAGCGATGTTACGGGACCGGTATGGCCGACTAGAGATCTGTGAACTTGTCCGCTCCTCACTATATCGAACTGTTAGCTTCTGAGATATCATAAACATATTTGGAAAAGAATGATGCGTACAATCCCAAAGCCTCACCAGCCCATCGGCGGTACCACACGCAAGGGCGGCATCGAAACATTGCAGAGCACCCACAAAGTCCGCTTTGAACTCAGTTAGGTTTGTTCGGCTGCTCGATCGTCCCAGATTTGTGAGACTCCACCCGCTGTCATCGGTCGAAGTCGAAGACGATGATGTCCATAGGATATCCAAAGTCTGTACGCAACGACCGGTGGAAAGATCCCACTGCCTGAGCGTTTTATCCGCGGATCCGGAAACGAGTGTGCCGTGTTGGAAATAAAGTGCCGTGACTTCCCCAATATGTGAGTCCAAAGTGAGTAAATGACAATCTTGAGTGCCCGCCGAAGACCTCGGTCCTGTAGGTGAAGAGATGGCCGACATGTCGTCTTCAAAGTCTTCCTCTTGGGTGGATTGTGGGCCTCGCTTGTGGGTCACGCTATTGGAACCCGGGTGGGAAGGTCCATCCGTTCTGCTGAGATCCCAAAACCTGATTGTAGCGTCGGTGGAGCCCGTAGCCACATAGTTGTCCTCGACCTGTAGACACTTTACCGATGCGTGATGACCCTCGAGTAAGCCCAGGCCTCGACCGGAACTAAGATCCCACACCCGGACGGTGTCATCAAGGGCGGCTGTTACGAGTTTGCCAAATGGGAAGTCAAAATCGAGAGCCGTGATGACATCTGCGTGGCATTGCATCTCCTTGATTTCACTACCTGGTGGCATGTGTTCGTGAAGAATCGGCATATTCTTTCGTTCTGTATATATCCGTCAGAATTGGTCGATTGAGTTTTCTAATCTAAAAGATAACACTCACTATGTCGTTTTCTTCCTTTGGGGCTCGGAAGTTTCGAGTAGATGCTCTCAGACATGAAACCGCCGGTCTCGCCTTCCTCTTCGCCAATCGGCGAATTGCCTTCTTCAACCATGTCGTACTGAATGTCTTCAATCCGGCTGTCGAGTTCCAGTACTGTGACAAGAGGTTAGAGATAAAAAGAAAAGGCTCGATGATATATTTGAATAAACATACATTCGTGCTCGAGTTGGGTTTCATCCTGCTCCAACTTGGCGAGTCTTTCGAGAACGGCACCTCTGATGGCACTGAGCTTGGCAATCTTGTGATCGATTTCTCGAATCTCAGAGGAAGCAATGTTTTTCCGGACTCCGAGGAGATCGAGTTCTTCGTTCATACGGTCTCTTTCCTTTGTCATACGAGACATGGAATTGGGGCCGCCATCTTCGAGTAGGTTTTTGCCTTCCCTGTGCTTCTTGGCTGCAACGGTATCGATGGAAGCCTTGAATCCCTGGAAGAGAGAGTAGGAGCTGTCGGTTTCGGGGATGTCTTTGAGGAGATCATCGGGGAGGTAGGTTAAAGCTCGATGGGATATCTCAGTGGCGGAGAGTTTTGATCGGACGAGCTCGGAGGGAGAGGATTTCGAAAATGTGAAGACTCTTTTTTGTATGGAGGGCCGTTTGAGGTCCTTGGAGACCTCCGTCATGGCATTGTGGTAGTGGGTGCCGGTGGGGGCGAGGGAGTCGCTAAAGGGAGATATCAGACTGCCGGCGGTGGTTGTAACTTTGCGAGAGAAGGAGGAGATGTTTGTATTCTGGAGAGAGCCGAGGACTGATGAGTGGAGGTTCGTAGCTTGAGGATTGTGGAGAGAATCATGTTTTACGTGACCACGAGATGATGTGACCATCTCGAATAGAGTACGTTCATCCGAACATATATGGCAATATATGTTATATATTTGTAAATATATATATATATATATATATACTCCGAACAGTATATATGTATATGTATATATATATCTCAAATGCGGGGAACGAATATATATAGGAATAAAGAGAGGCAATTGGAACGAAACAATACAATTAAACAAATAAATAAAAAGGTTTTAAAAAGGGAAGGAATGGGGGGGGGTTTGAAGGGTGTGGGTAGGATATATGTGGGAAAGAGGTGGTCGAAAAGTGAACTAGTTTTTTATAACGAGAACCGAACTATGCCAATACGAGACGAACAAGAGGCAGAAAAAAAAAGAGTTTTTAATGTACGTGAGTTATACGTATGTAGGTTACTTACGGTGACAGCTGTCAGAGCATTGGAGAGCAGGGAGGCATCCTCGCCGGTGTTACTGTCCGAGCCAGGCGGCGGAAGATGGTGCCGTGAACGTGATCTGCTTCTTCCCGGGTTCCTGCTGGCACTCCGAGAGGAGGCCATTTCTCAATTTCTATTCCTCTTCTTCTTCTTCTGCTATTCGGATGTAATGTATGTATTGTATGTGTCTGTATGTCTATAAAGATACTTTCTAAACTGATCGGAGGGGAGAACCGGGCGGAAGGATAGATGGTTTTGTGAAGAAACAAGTGGGACTAATGCGGGCCGACGAGTAAAAAAAAAAAAAATCTGATTGCGTCCAGGTTGCTGGCCGGATTGAAGTGGCATGCAGCAGCAGAGTTGGAACAAGCTTAGCTAGCAACCGGTAATGGTATGGTAGAAGTAGCAGTTACTTAGTTTGGCGGCGGGAGAGAAGGTGGTGGTGTAAGTCGTGGTTGTCGGTTGAGCGTTTTACCAGGTTGGGCCTTTGGCTTTTTTTTTTTTTTTTTTTTTTTTTTTTTTTTTTTTTTTTTGCTTTGTTGCCTTTTGGCGAAGAAGGCGAGAAGGAAGAAGAAAGAAGAAGAGGAGGAGGAGGAGGAGGAGAGAGGTTGACGACGGGCGGCGATGATGGTTGGTCAGTCAGTTTCCAAGTCGGATCTCAAGCCGAGGCTAACTAATTAAGTATATTTTAATTATTATTATTATTATTATTATTGCCGCTAGTGGTAATATTGTATTATTCATTATCTATTTTATTTATTATTTCTATTCGACAACTAACAAGTATATGGCGCGCTGTCGTCCGACCACAAGAACCTGTCCCATCGATGAATGATAATAATTATATATTTATTTATTTTAATAATATTTTATTGTTCATCTACTTGTTTACTTGTAATACCTTTGAATAAATCTATTAATTAATTCACCCGCTAAAACATTCGATTAAACATATTGTTTTTGCGAATACTTAAGTACTTGGTTACATGGTATGGTCATCGGAAGGAAGGAAGGTCTCAAAAGTTCAAACGTTTCCAACTGACGGATGCAGCGTAGAAACATACTTAAGTACCTAACTACTTAAGTACCTCTTGGAACCCATAGTTATAATTACCCCCAGGTTCACCACACCATCCACGTCCCTTGCTCTTGATATTTAAATTTTAAGCCTCGTGAGGCTGATTCTGTTGTGGCGCTCTGTTCCTTTTTCCTGTCGTCCCGCTTGCAATTTGTATGTATTCCCTTGGGTTCCCTTGGGTTCCCTTGGGTTGCTGGAGAATTGTAACCGTTCCGCGCAAGCGCATGCTCCAATAACAAAATACCCGATAACGACCACGGAAGCTTCTAAACTTGATCAAAACCTTTACCTGGATAATCATATCGTCCCACGAGCAAGTCATCAACAGTTTGATGATTTGTTATTATAATAATAAATATATGTGAAATACGTAGTAATATGTATGTAAAATGGTATGGATGGGTGACCGGTGTTGTGGATTCCATTCATTTCATTTCGTTTCCTTTGCCCAGCCAGGCCAGGCCAGGTTGAAAGGTTGAATTGACTCGAACTCGACTTGAATTGACTTGAATCCACCCGCTCAGCCCCCATTTTTCCTTTCTTTTCTTTTCTTTTTGGCCCGAACCCGACCGTCTGGGCACTGCCAATTTCCACAATCTTCCCTTCGCAGTTGTCAGTCAGTTAGTTCAGTTCAGTTCAGTCTTACCCGTCTCGTTCTTCTTCTTTCATTCTTTTCTTTT